>LS055407.1:4389-16094 GCA_900241095.1 Acartia tonsa
GCGGCGCGCGCGGGGCCGGGCGGGCGCGGGGGGGGGGGGGGGGGGGGGCCCATGCCCCAAGAAAATAGTTATATTTGGTTTGTCATCGACCCTCCCATTTCAATTAGAGGTACCCCCCCCCCCACCTTGGACCTATATGAAGCTTCACTGTAAAAAGAACAATATCGGTCCAGCGGTTAGCGAGATCTAAAGCTACAGACACACATCCTTTTACTTTTGCATAAGAATAGACAATGTTTTTTTGAAGATTTTTCAATTTTCATTGATATTTAACCATTCCTGTCAACGTCTAATTTATCAGTGACAATATTAAGCAGGTTGACCGCATTCCAGATGTTCTCCAGGTTGGCTCTGGTCACCTCCAGGTCCGCCAGAAGTTTGTGCCAGTCCTTCTCCCCGCTGACTATGCTCTCCTCCATTCTAGTGGAAAAAAATGGACGATTATTCCAAATAGAAGCAAGTCTTTTTATATAGAAAATTTGTCATACTTGTAAATGGCGTAAAATGATACCTAAAGTATACGAAAACACATGAATATTTAGAATGTATCGTTTTTGTTAAGAAACTTCGCTTTACAAAATATAATTTAAATTGAAGGGTAACCTCTTACAAATAATTCATTTTGTTCATTAAAACATGGTTCTATTAATTTCGGACCAAGCAGGGGCTCTAATAGGTATGTTCAAAAGAATTTTTTTTCTCGGGACAACATATCTTAAAACTTGCCTTGAACCGATACTAGAAACAACCGGACCAGTAAATTATGAGATCTTGGCTGACATGCAAACACACAACTTTATACTGTTAGAACGTTATAGAAAATATACATATTTTAATTTTCTGGGCGCAATACAAAGCAGCATAAGATACTAACCTAAAGACAGCGCTTTCATACTCCAACAAAGCTTTGCCGAGGCCATTGTAACAATTCTCCTCAGAAACAATGGACAAATTTGGCAACCCTGTGTTGGCATTTCTTAACAGGGGATTTGTTTCTGCAGTGTCTTTAGGTACCTCTGATTTAAAAAAAAAATGTTGTTTTATTTGAAAATAAGAGGGAGAGGTGATCTAATTTGATATCTCTAACATAATATTAAGAACATTTTATGTTAATTTCCACTAAACTTGTTTAACTGTTTAATTAAAGAAAGCTTGGTATGAATTTTTAAATGTACAAAACTCCTTTTATCTTTTACAGCTTCTTTTCATTAGATATAATTGGAAATGCTAAATAATTGGATATATGAGCTGGCAGGGAGGGAGGGGATATTGGACTGTAAATCATACTGGTTCCCACAGATCTATATAAACTATTTCTCATTCGTTGACCTAAAAACTTTGGATCCTTTGACCAAATCTTGATTGGTTTGTACAAACTTTCAGTGTCTTAACTCTTCAACCAAAAAATTCATTCTACATAATAAGTTATTTTGTTTATCATCTCTTGGTATGAACAAACATCAATTTAATCTGTATTGTCTTATCCTTTATGATCCCAGAGGAATAGATACCTATGGTCTAAGATAAAAAAAATGAACATATTTTCCCTGGTAATAAAACAACTCTATGTTGTGTGTTATTCCGCGTAGTGTTAACACACCAGCTCTTATTATCATTATTTAATAACTTAGTGCTGCTTAATTTTGGTAAAAGCTTGAGGGTGGAGTAACATTTGTCTGTGTTACAGTTGATAAGATTTTTAGATAGCTGGGTGGTGAGACCCAAACCCCGCAATCGATACATTTCTATCTGCAATATAATTTTGTTTTATTAGGAAGTTGGTTGGGAAACTTGCATGAAGTGAATTAAACGAGTTTGGCTATTTAGCAACGCTATAGAGGTTTTTTTTTCTGTAAAGGGGTAGTTGCACGAAGTGCATTTAAAATTGAATTTAGTGAACTGAATATTTTTTTAGTTCAATAGTTTAAACCACATCTACCTATAGGACGTCACATATATTTGAAAGAATGTAAATTTTCTACCAGGTAGTTTTAAAAATATCAAGACTTGAAACTCATATTTTTTGGATAAATGCAACATAAATGGCTTTCCTGTTTTCACAAAAACGACATGATGCCTTATTTGTTGGTGCCAAATTGATTGCTATTTATCATTATACAAATTTATACACGTTAGTTGGTATTCTTGTAGCTTATGCTTGCAATCAAACTTGTTAAATGCACTTCATGCAACTATCCCTTTGGTTTTAAACATTAACCAGTTGAAATGACCAGAGACTGAATAAGGAAAAGGGATGTAGGAAGGGGAGCAGGATTTTTCAGCCTTTAAATCGTTTTTTTTTCAAGTAATCATGAGCCTACTTCATTTAAGGAAAATGTGAAATGACAGCTGTCCAAATCCGTCCAGCTTTTAGGGAGACCTCTTGGTAAAGACACACAGATCTCCTTTTTATTCTGTAAAAGTAGGTAGGTAGGTATGTATATATTGTGTCTAAAACTTATAAAGTAAAAATAAAAATAAAAAAAAACGTGTATAAGGTAGCTTTACAGACGAACCAACACAAGCTTGTAATAAAATAGTTTCAATACAAAAAAGCTTTATTATTTCTGATTCATAAATATTTTCGCCATTTTTAAACATCTGAAACTAATAGAAAATAAAATGAATAAAACTTGATTATACAAACAAAACATTAAGCATAAAATCATGTTTATTTTAAAAAAAATAAGGTATAATTATTGGATTGTAAATTAATCTTGTCAAAATTTAATAATTCATCTGATTAGTTAAAAATTCACTAAAATTTGAAAAAAAATCTTAATTTTTACTAAAATAAGACAAGAATAATATTAATTTTAATTATTTATTGCTTATTTAAAACAATTTTGAATAAATAATGAACAACTGTTGAGAGTAAATAAAACCGTACAAATATACGACTATGGACTAAAAATAACTTGTGATGTACATTTTCAAATATCAGTCAATACTAATAATGAGAGGCAAATTATGAAGGCAATTTGGGCATTTTTTATTTGCATAGAATCTACATTTAATAATTTATAGAAAAAAATTGATGATTCATATAAAAAAGATTTATATTTCAACAGACGAATTAGTGAAGATTTAGGTTCTACAAGCTTCTTAAAATTCTAATATTTTTATGTAACTTGAAAAAGTTAAGGGGGATGGGACTAATGTCGATATCTACTAATTTAAGTATTAATGAACATCACTTTAATTTTGACTCCTGAAATCATAAAAAAATACTGCAGGAGGTTTTTTGATGTACTATATACCCTATTTTGAGGGGTATCTCTAATTCAACTTTCTTTGATCTTTTAGGTTGTTCTGAATACTTAAATTACGAGATCTCGACAATAGCCCTTCACCCCTTTATGAAACATTTAACAATGGTATTCTAAAAAGTATTTTAAACTTCAATTTTTCTAATCTTAAAAAAGTGACTACTTAGTAGCAATTTAGAACCAACTTTTAAAATTGTGTACATTATTAAAATTTTTACATCACCGTTGAATATAATGGTAATAATAAGAACGTATCTACACTATAATTTATCTACAGACTTTATGTTTTGAACTACAGTTGAACAGTTAAGTTGAGCAATGTTATTATTATGAATAGTTTGTTAAAATTATGCATGGTTGTTGTATACAATTTACATATAAATCTCAATAGAAATTGGAAGCAAAATTGTTTCAGAGAAACCTTTCATAAATGTTAAGGTACCTACAAAATTAAACTGACCTACTGATATTGATATATCTACAGTTAAAGTAGGTCGAAAAAGTGCAAATTTATGAGTTTCTTAGGCTATAGTGGTAATATTTAAAATTGGGTAGGTATATTATTTTAAAATATTTATTAGATTGATTTGTTTCGTCGGTATGAAAAAACGGAAATTTACATAAAGTATGGTCTGGGATATCCTTGCATAGGATGTCCGCCCATTCTTCCCGGCGGTCTCATAAAGCGCATACCAGCCGCTCCGCCCATCATCATGCTATGTCTGGCTGCAGCTGCTGCTCTGCTAGCCGCGGCGGCCGCCGCTAACTGCTGTTGATGATGATGCTGTTGCAAATATTGCTGTTGAATTGTTGTCAGCTGATCGGCGGCTGACTCTTCCTCGGCAGCGATTCCCGCCGCTGATTGTTTGGCGCTGTTTTGTGCACAGGTGGTCATGTGTGTGGGCCAGTGCGCCTGCTGACAAGGATAATCACAATACGAAGTATTCCAACAGCAGTAGAAAATTGCCTCCTTACCACAGTGGGCACACCACTGTTTCTTCTTCATTTCCTTGATTGCATTCGCCTTCTCAATCTCCGCCTGCTTCTTGCAGTCGTGCAGCGCCTTTTGCTTCTCCGCCTCCATGGCCTGGCGCATTTCCATGATGACCAAATCAGCGTTGTGCTTCATTTCAGCCATCTCCTGTTGGTGCCGCCATTCTGCCCGTTCTATTTCAGCTTTCATTTTCTTGATGGCCGCCGCCGGGCTGCTACCGTCTTCAAGCTCCTCGGTAACGCTTGATAAGGATTCTAAAAAGTGACCTTTCAGTGTATCGGCAAGCCGTTTGGCGACTTTGTTTAGCTGCTCTGCAACCGGTCCAGCTGTTGACGGCAGATTTGGTGGAAGATTTAAAGGTCCGGCTGGTTGGGAAGGATGAGGAGGTCTATTACCGCCAGCAGCGCCTGGTGGGCCGCGGAAATGTGGCGGTGGGCCTCGCACCATCATACCATTAGGCCCAAGCATCGGCATTCCCATAGGACCCATAGGATGCATACCTGGCGGCCGCATTCCAGGAAATCTGGGTAGATAAGGCGGTGGGGGGTGACCAACAGGAGACGGACTGGCGGACGCTATTGGACTTTGAGACTGCCGTCTGCCACTGGCTGAAGATTGTTGTTGTTGTGGGCTGGTTGCGCTACGGGCTGCAGAGCTTTCAAACTCTTTTGTGCTAATTCTTTTAACCTTGCTGATTGTCAGTTCTGACTCAGATTCAAGAACATTGTCAGATGATAACTTCCTTTTCTTTTCATTGCTTTGAGATTCTGTTTCTTCACTGCTACTTGGTCGCTTAGTAACAGTTTGATCTGTGTTTTTAGTATCGGATTCCTTTTTCTTTTCAGGAGAGATCTTTTTGGTGACCGTTAAACTAGCACATGCTCCCAGATAATCAAGAGGAGTCTTCTTTTTAGGTTGTTCACTATTCTCATTGGCAGTATCTGCACTCTTATCTTTATCATCACTGGTAGCTTGATTATCTTTGCTTTTTTCTGGTGATTTTTCCGGTTTATTTTCCTTGGGCTTGGGAGAGATGGCAGGTTCTGTGACTGGTTCTTCTTCAACACTCATTTCAAGATCTTCATCCATATCATCATCCCCTGTAACAGAAAAATATATTAGATTACACAATTTTGAGATTTTATAGTTGAGATATTGGACAGTGAGTCCAACAATACGCCCGGGCAAGGATGGAAATTATCTTAAATTCTCTGTTAAAAACAGATACCTAACAAATTATCAAAAAGATTACAGTAAAGAATAAAAAACTATTTATTTTGTCCGGCCGTCTATCCATTACACATTGACGATTCGAGAAGTATGGAAATTACATGGATCGAAAAGTTGTGGTTAGTTTCTTATGAATGTCAACATCCTTGTCTATTTTGAATTTCTTCTAGCACTTAAAAACCCAAATTAAATTACCTTCAATGATAATTTTCTCATTATTGCTATCAGCCAGATAACCCTCTGTTTCACTAGCCCCACCACTTGTCTTAGCAACAACCTCACCATCTTCTAGTAGCATATCAGTACTTGCGGAGGGATTTAGGGTTGTACTGGTCACTTCACAGGGAGGGGATACAGTCACTCTTGTTGTGCTTGTTACATTATCATTAACTGTATCATTAGTTGCTGTACTAGATGTATCATTAATAATAGCGTTAGTATTGTCAATATCAGTGCTCTTTTCATTGACAGATGTGGCTATTGATGTTTCTTCAGTGGTTGGCTGTTCTTCAACAGTTGTCAATTCAGATGGTTTCTTGACAGATATGGAAACAGTTGGTTCAGGGACAGCAATAAGTTCTGATGGTTTCTTAACCGCTATAGAAACAGCTGGTTTCTCAACAGATGTTAATTCAGCTGACTGTTCAGCCGCGACGGTTGTTTCTTCATTATTATCACTTAAATCGGCTGTTTTATCAACACTTGCTACAACCGGTGAGCTTTCTTCAGGCTTGGGTAGTTCTTCAGTTGACTTTTCTGGAGTGGTTTTTTCTTCTTGACTTGTCAGATCTTTCATTTCTTGGTCATTTTCTAAAATTAAACAATTAGTTAGAAATAAAAAATAATTGGAAAAAAACTAGATATTGAGATATTCAGTTGTACTCGATTGTTAAGTCATTCAACAAACATAAAAACACACACACGCATTTAAATAAGCCTCTTCAATAATTTAATGAAACATTATATTTCCAAAAAAAATTATTAATATTCACATCCAAAGGGATATAATAATGGGCGATAAATTAATGTCTATCCCCTATTATGATTAACATAATTTTCCCTGCTGTAGATTAAAATTATCTATTAAAAATTCAATCAAGATTTAATAAAAGTCCAAATGCTTTAAACTTTGAAAAACTTAACCTTTTAAATCTGACTTCTCTTCAACCATTTCTTCATTGACATTTCTACAACTTTCTTTCTGCTCATTGATAGTTGCTTCATTACTGACCACCTCAAGATTACCATGCTCATCCTTGAATATTGCTTTCACCTTTATGATATCAACTTTAGGCTCTTTCTTGGACTGAAGGCCACTACTATTGCCCAAATCTGATGGTGGCATATGTGTCGATTCTACAGTAGCCAGCTTTGTGTTGATTTTTACTTTTATTGGCATCACTTTGGGGGGTGGAGGGAGTGGTTCCTCACTGACTGATGCTTTTGTGTCTTCACTGGTGATAACAGGTTTAGGGAGGGTGAGGATTATTTTGTCTTCTGGAGGATTTTCTGTGGTAGCTGCAGGTTCATCCTAAATAAATATAACCTTGTATTATCAGATTATTTACTTCAAATAGGTACCTACTCAAATGAAATATAGCATAAAAAATACGCTAGGCAATTGAATTCCAATTTCAAGTTTTGTTTGCATATAACATTAAAAAATCAAACTTTGAAAATTGTGTGAAAAATAATATACCTACCTACTCTTAGATAGTCTTTTTTTAAGGTGGTGCTGGGTATTTTTTGAATATTATAAAAAAATAGCCTAAAAACCATTACAAGAAGAGTATGTATAATCCCTAAAAATTAGCCCAATCAATATAACGGTTAGCGAAATATTTCCCTTCAACCTAGTTATTCAAATAATAGTTTTCATCTACAAAATTTGTTAAAAAAAAAGCACTTAAAACTTGTTACCTTTGCTGACGTGATTGACTTTGCATCCTCAAAATCGTCTCCTTCCCCATCTTCTTCCTCCTCCTCCTCCTCTCCATCCTCCGTCCCAAAATCACTGGGTGTCGGGGTCGCGTCCCGCGACCTTTCACTGCCTGAACAACTGAAGCTGCGACTGCGCCGCCCATGCTTGCAAATGTCAAAGGGTGGCGTAAAGTTGGGCAGTAGGATTTTTAACATTTCAAGTTCACGAGAGGGGTCATAGGCAATTTTTGGCTCGGCGTACTCAACACGACCGAATCGTTCGGCCAGCCGTTTTCTGTGCTTTTCAACCTCCTCAAACGAAGGCTCAATATTGCCGCGCTTCTTTTTAATATCTGTCGGCGGTTTTTCACTGTATAGATAGATATCCTTGAGCGGTATCCAGGCGCGATCATGCGCGCCGAAAAAGCGAACGTCGCCGTGATTGTCCTTAGAGTTGATGCGCATCAGCTTGCCCGGCCAGTACGGGAATCCCTTGAGCTTGGCCCAGACGAGGGGGTGGGGCAGACGACACGCCTCTGTGAACCAGACGTCCTTCTTGACATGAGCATTTAGGTAACAATCAGGGCAGTTCTCTACCTCCTGTTAAAACAAGTTATGTTTAAAACTTATTTTTGTTTTTGGAAAATCATTTGTTATCATTGTTTTAAATATAAATTTGATTTGCTTTTTATGATCATGAAATATTTTAAGCATTTTTTAAGGTTATTATTCAATTTTTCTGTAAAATAATTTCAGAGGTTCAAAGGTCAAACAACCATATGCCTTTTTTTTAAAGATCGTTAAATAAAGTTTACTTTGAAATAATTTTAATGGTTCAAAAAGAAAATAAGGTATAAACATCCCTGCATCTCATGCTTGCAAACATTAACAATACTCTTAGCTATGCTGGTGAGCTTGCTGGAGGTAGAGTTAAATATGATACAATTGTGCAGGATCCATTTACAGTCTGCCAACATCGCCTCTGTACTTCCATACTGCTTTTTTCTGTTACAAATAGATATTATCATACATTTAAAAAAAGATTTTGAAAGATTATTACCTACCTAGTAAATTGCTATTACTTGTAAAAAAAAACTATTATCACCTAGACAACAATAAGTTTAAGGAAATTCTATCATACACCTATTTTCAACTAAAAGGAAATGAATATTTTTTTTATTTTCCCTGGAAAGTTTTTTGGGGGAAAGTTTAAATCATCTTCTCATGATAAATCTATTTTCCTGATGTTTCGTTCCATAGAGGCAAGGTCCATAGGAAAAGACACATAGTCCTTGTAGGCCGGAAACTGTAGTGGATCTACAGGCTTTAAAAACGGCTCCACATTAGCCACCGACTTCATGCGCGTGAGCGCATGTTTCAGCAGCGTACACAGCTGATCAATGGTGAGCAAGCGCATTGCGCGCGACCGTGTATCCATATTCTCGGCGCTCATGACCAACACGCACTCCGGGCACACCCAGTCCTCGGCCGGGCTGGTATCCAGCTGCAGACAGCGGGCATGGAAGACGCGCGGGCAAGTCTCGCAGCAGATGAACTCGCCCTCCTTGTGGCATATCCAACAGTAGCAGTCGTTGTTGGAAGTCGAGTTCTGGGATTCAGCACCACTAGAGTTCAACATTTAGTTAGACATAGTAAAAAAAAAGTAAACATACAAACGTTTATGTAAATATTAAACTTGAATGCTTAATAAACGATTGATTGCCTTTTTGATGGTAAATCAGAAACAAAAAACTGTAATGTGCAAGGATAGTTCCTAACTTCCTACACTATGTATAATTGGTCTAATTAAGGGATTAATCTACTAAACTTTCTAGATCTATTGTCTTAATAAATGATTCCTTGAGTTGGTTCTAGCACTCCGTCTCCTCTTAGCAGATCCTTGTTCTTCTGGTTTAGGGGTCAACGGTTTTCTTTTATTTCCTGGACCTGTAAAAAAAAACTCTTATTGCTATAACATTTTAATATTTTTGCTTTAAGAAAACTTTTGTTTTAAACCATTTTTCTGAAATGCACTTAATGCAACTTTTTCTTTAAATTTCTGCATGTTATGAATTAACAAAATGCCTAATTTTATGTGATGATCATGATAATTTTAATGTTTCAGATTTTTTTATATCAAGAGCTTTCAAAAATCTCAAAATTTCAAAAATTCTTATATTAGACTTGTCATGGTTTAGTCAACTGAGCTTGATCTATAATCATTAATCAATATTTTACCTAAGCATGTAGGGTTTTCTATGAATTTAAAAAAAATTTTAATTTATTAACTTACCTGGCATAGTTTCAGATATAATCTCATTGGTAAGATACGTGTCCATGCTGCCTTTAGTAGCTGCGGTAACCTTCGCCATGAATGCCTTGTGTTTAGCCGCCAATTCGGGGTTGTTCAGCCGCGACGACTGGCGGCTGCCTCTACCCCCAGCTGTACCTTTATTCACAGTTTCATATAATATTTGCATACATTGATTTTTTTTATTAAAAGAACAACTTATCAATCTTGAACTGAATTAAAATATACTTAAGCTTAACCTAAAAGACTGTCTAGGTAGGTAGATATTGAATGCTATTGCAGTAAAATATTTTGGGAGTGTTTCTAAAAAGTCTATAGGTAGGTAAGTACCAAAAGTTTTTAATGTAAAAAATAGGTATTTAAATTAAATTTTATTTTGTAATTGAATAGAAAATACTTCTAGTTTTTTAAATTTCATGAAACTAATGTGCCTTCTGGTGTCATTTCTGTTGTAGTTGCTGGTGGTTCCTCAACAGCAGCTGCGGGTGCCGCGCTGCCATGGACAGGAGTGGCAGATCTTGATGAAGACTTGCTACTACCGCTAGTAGTTGATTTAGCACTGGGGGCTGGTGATGCTCCGCCTAACATAAGATATTTTTTTATCAGCTGGGAAAAGGTTTAAAACTAAAAAAAAGATATTTTCTATTTTATGCTAGTTAAGTTAAAAAGGCATTAAATATTCAGTATGATCAATATCTTAATCATCTCGTTTTTTTGTGTATTGTAAGAGCCACTAGATGCCGCTAGTTCTTATTAAGGTAATACTAAAAAACTGGCAATTTAAGAGAACATTTAGGAGAACCTTATGTAGAGATCTTTCCAAACAGTTCAAAATAAATTATGCTCATCTCATTTTAGATCTTAAATCAATTTAATTACGACGAAATGTTGTCAATAAACTATACATTCGGTCAAAAAAGAAGCAATTACAATTCAACCTTTGAGTTAGGAAAGTAACACAGGAGTAGGTTCTTCCTGAAGGGACAATCCGAGAAATAGACAGGCTGTTCCTTACCTGTAGCACTAGTTCTAGTCCTGGTAGACCTTCTGGCCCCTCCATTTCCTTCATTGTTCTCCATTATTTATCAAATTAACAGCTGACTCTCTTCCTCTCCCTGATTTTGTCATATCAAGAGGTCGCCAGCTAGGATTATTTTGCTCTTGTGAATTTTAAAGGATTCTAGAGGATTTTTTATTAAGTCATTTTATTTGTGAGTTACAATTTCTACTTTATGATCATTATGTTTTCTTCTGAAATTATAATAGGTACCTATGAAATATAAATTAAGTAAAATTATTTACTATATATATTATGTAACTTATTTTGATTTCTTAAAATTTGTGAGTTTTACACAAAATCTGCAGTATTGCAAGATTTGACCAAAAGAAATGTATTAGGTCGTAATTTCATTTAGTATTAAAAAACACAACTGGATAAATAATCATTTGGTGTTGTTGCAATTGTTTTTGAAATGTTGTTATTTAAACATTTATCTTTTGTTAATAAAAAGATAGAGAAAATATGTTAAAATGTTGTTTAAATTTTTCACTATACTGATATTTAATAATTCTCACTGTTGTAGACATTGTCAAAATATTAATTAGAAAGTACATTTCACCATGCTTACATTTTATTTTCACGTATTATTTCACTAAAAACATAAAATATTTCAGTTCAAACTATTTTTTACAGTTGTTAAAACTCACTTTATCTCTTGTTTATATTTGTATTTTATGTATACAATTAACAGTATAACATGAATACGGCATGGCATTAAATTTTGTAATTTGAGTGTTATATTAGTCTGTTTATATGTGATATTTTATATTTATATATTGTCTTGTCTAGTAGAAGTGTTAGAACTTACTTTTCCTTTCTGATTTGCTCATGCGCACTGAAACACCAAATATGGGGGGGGGGGGGGGGGGGGGGGGGGGGGGGGGGGGGGGGGGGGGGGGGGGGGGGGGGGGGGGGGGGGGG
>LS055408.1:0-16089 GCA_900241095.1 Acartia tonsa
TAAAAAACCCCAACGCCCAAATCCCCATTTAAGTTACCTTTGGTAAACGGGTCGGGCCCCCCCCTTATTACCCCCCCCGGGGGGGGGGGGGCTTGTGCACGCTAGCCACTTTGAGGAAAATCTCCAGCTAGAGAAAACGTAATTTGTTTATTGACTGTCTGAAGGTTAAATTATCTGAAAAGAAGGTTGCGTGATAGGGGTTATTATTAACATAAACATCTCAGGAGATAATTAATTACAAATAATTGTTACTACTAGGCCCTTCAATGAATGGTTTTTACTACTCTGGTAGTCATTCCCATGGGGGGGGGGGGCCGGGGGGGTTAGTTAAAAGAATAACACAACAGTGAAAAATAAAAGCAACTAAACTTTTTTCTGTTTATTGATGGGAAAAAAACTTTCTTAAAATATCATACTTTATAGGTAACTGTTTTGATTATAATCACTACCTTCTTAATTTAGCTGTGATATTTAAATTGACTATTTGTTTTTGTCTAGTGAAAGCGGAGAATTGATTGAATGGACGGGAAAACCAATCCTTCTAGATGATAGCTTCAAAGTAAGTTAACCTACAACTGCAGCTAGCCATCCTGGCCAAATTGCGTCTAAAATTTTACCAACTGCTATATATGACTATATATGACGCCCCTCCAGGCCCTAGTGACTCTTCAGGGGGAGAAGGAGGGTAGTCAACCTACTTTACTTCAAGTTTTAGTTTTTAAAAATTTAAAAATTAAAAAAATATTAGGGGAACCACTTTTATCTAGGGGCAATTTATCTTGGGAGGATAGTGCCCCCCCACATAAGCATTCCTATGACCTATGAGAAGCTACACTGTAAAGGAGAATCACATCGGTTCAGCTGTTAGCGAGATCCTTCGGTACAGACAGACAGACATATACACAGACAGAGATCCTTTTGCATTATTATATGGACTACGGGCTACGCCCCTAGAATCTCCCAGGGGCCCCTAAGGTGTTGTGGGGGAAGGTGACTCCCCCTGTTTTCAATTTAAGTTTTAAAAGGAAAAGGAAAAAAATGGGGGGAGTGTATTTTTTCTTGGGATTATCTTTCTTGGATGAGCGGAGATACCCTCTTCCAAAATAGTTATAAACCTTCCCTAGACCTATGAGAAGCTACATCGTAAAGAAGAACCATATAGGTTCAGCTGTTTGCGAGATCCTTTGCTACAGACAAAAAAAAGCCTACTACTTTATATTATAGGATTAATGAAGAGTTTGGGGGAAACCATTAGTCCTTTATCCAAGGTCTTTTTTTAGAAAAAAAAGTCTGGGTAAATAGAACTAAAATGAAAAGACAGAGAGATAATTAATCATGAGACACATTTTTCTAATTACTAAATTCAGATTAGAATAATCCTTTTGATCTATCACAAAATATTAAAACCTTCACGAAACAAAAAGTCTTTGTGATATTCTCTTGTATAGTGTAACATAATATAAAATTTATCGTAGGAGAAAAGTTTGATGGAAATTATTTTTGTATAAAATACTATAATAATACCATTATTGTATGGCAATTTTAGAACTGAACAATAACATGTATTTCTAATCTAACTATCTATGTAAAACTTTTACGCAATTACTGCTGTAAATATCAGAAAAGATCAATAAAAAGTCATACATTCTGGTACTTTACACTTAAACATTATTATTTTTTACATTATATGTTCTGAGAATTAGCTTAAGAAACAATCCTTTGCTCCTTTAATATCATACATTACTCTTTTTAAAGACATTAAACAATATATAAAGTCCATAATGTTTTAATTTTAAAAAAATCATTCTATGCCTCATAAATGAAAAAAATAATCATTCGGAAAAATTGTTTTAATCTATTCAACCCAAAGAGGCAGACAACGTCTAGTAATTTTGGATTCAGGTTTTTCAACAACAAAAAAACATAAAATTTTGGGTCATAAAATTATAATTTTTTCGTATTATTTTTAGGAAGATGAAAAAATAATGGAAGAGCTGGCACCATGGAAGAAAATTCTGGATGATATAGGTAAACTCTCAAATCTGTAATATCTCAAAAACCACCTACAATTTTCAGTGAAGCTTAGCCTTAATCCTGGCTAGTTATAAACTATTCGGTGTGTGAGAGTTAGGGAAGTGAGAAAGAATAATAGCGCAAAAAGTAATCCATACACATTTCTTTACATAAAGAGATTTTTAGCTACACACAAATTGAGGGAAGACTTATTTATATTCCAATGTCATGTCTCTGTATCCTAAATATTTTAATTTGTTTAGGAAAAGTGCTAGTTGGTGTTTCTGGGTGTACTTTACTCAGGAAAATTTAAATATTATTGAAAAATTAAAAAATTGATTATAAAATCAAAATACTTACAACTATGCAAAAATACAAAGCTTTTAAAATTCCATTAAATTTGATTTTAGTCGCGCAGCTGCTTTATAAATGTAACTAGCGGCTACGCCCTCTTGAGGCCTCTAGGTTCACTTGAGGATTGGGGGATGGGTAGACCTCTCCCCAACTTTAGATTTCATTTTGAAAAAGGTACATGGTAAAGGAAAACCATGTAGCGACAGCAGTTAGCGAGATCCTTCGCTACAAACAAAAAAACTTACTACTTTATGAATTAGGATATTCAGCAATCCTTATAATAAAGTAAAAGAATGTAATAGAGTAAAAGAATGTTTGTCTGTCTGTCTGTTTGTCTGTAACGAAGGATCTCGCTAACCGCTGAACCGATCAGTTTCTCCTTAACAGAGTAGCTTTGCATAGGTTTCGGAAAGGTTCATAACTATTTTGGGGAAGGGTACCACCACCCACTTAAGAGAAATCGCCCCTAGAAAAAATCCCCCCATCTAAAATTTTGTTAAAACTTTTTCTTTTAAAATCTAAAATAAGAAATTGGGTTATCAAATTCGACTCTCCCCTCCTCAAGTGCCCCTAGAGGCCTCTAGGGGGCGTAGCCGTTAGTCCTTGTAATAAAGTAACAGGATGTCTGTTTGTCTGTCTGTTTGTGTGTGCCGAAGGATCTCGCGTACTGCTAAACCGATCGGACTCTCCTTAACAGAGTAGCTTCTCATAGGTCCCGGGAAGGTTTATAACTATTTTGAGAAAGGGTACCACCACCCATCCAAGAGAAATCGCCCCTAGAAAAAAATCCTCTCCCTAAATTTTTTTTTTACTTTTTCTTTCAAAATCTGAAATAACAAATTGGGTTATCAAATTCGACTCTCCCCTCCTCAAGTGCTCTAGAGGCCTCTAAGGGCCTAGCTGCTAGTAGATAATAAAGTAATATTTTCAAAGAATATACATTTTTCATCTACAAAACTGGGTTTTAGTTCCCCTCTACACTAAATATAATTTGCTAAATTAGAAGCTTTTTTATTACTGCTTTATTTTATTACGAAAGGTAGAATAATTAGATATCTCATCGTATTCGTAGACAGCTTTCCGCAGAAATTAAAATAAGAAATTTACAAGATTAAAATCCTTGCATTGGCCCCTCGGGACTAACAAAACTGGTTATAAACTTATGTCTTTTTATATTAATATTCGGGGGAAATCGTCTGTAATTCGATGCTATACATGATTTCCAGTATTGCGGAGAATCGGTTCTAATCCAGCGGATATTAATTGGTTTCGATGCCATACTGGAAAAAAATATAATAAAGTGAATTAAATTTATTCTAAAATAATGTTTAAATTTGAATGAAAACAGAAACAGACAATCCGAAAGTACAATTGGCAACTTGGTAGCTGACGTCATGGTTTGGGCTCACAGGTAAAGGGGTTGACAGATTTTAAAATACTAGCGGCTGTGTCCTTAGCATCTAATGGCTCTATAAACAAAGGGGTAAAGAAGGAGGAGAAAAAGTAAAAAAACAAAACAATTTAAATCTAAAAGTAAAATTAAGAATTCCAATGGCTTTAAGGGCGGGAGTTGAAAAAAAAGGAGAAAATTGTTCTTCCCCATTTCATGTTTTAGGGGGTTTTTGATACCCACTACACCTTCCAGTATGTCCCTAATTAAAAACATTTTTTGTGAAAAATGCTACTTCCAGTGTTCTTTATAAAACATATATCAAATGCTTTACAAATGTCAAATTGCTCATAATTTACATTTATACAAACACGAAAAAGAGACTTTTCCATGAATACAAGAACTAGAGTGTGATTGTTTGGCCATTTCAAATTTAATCAATAGCAAAAGAGAAATTGTCAAACTTTTAAGATATTATATGCAGTTATCTTATTCTTTACTTTAGTGTGTGTATGTTCCAAAATATCTCAGAAAACAATAAGGACGGACAGGTTTTTAGCTATTTTACAGGCTCAAATCATCAAAGTTTAAAGTTTTAATTTAATTTGTCAGGGATAAAGGGTACGAGCTATCCATAGTAAATTCTGGAGGTATCCGAGCATCATTCAACGAAGGAAATATTACTCTGGCGGATCTACTAAACTCTTTCCCATTCAGAAATACTTTCGGCAAGGATTATTGTTATAAGAATAATTTCATTCAAGAATTATGGATACCATTTATCAGGGCTCTGCAGCCGCGCGTCAGCCGCAACTAAGCCTCAAATTTAAACCCGTTTGGGTGCTTAGAAATGTTTTTAAAAGAGGGATCGCCATATTTGGATCAGGTATAAACATCGAGCTGATTTTTAAAATTGTAAAAGATTAAGGCAGCTGATAGGCGGATGCCGAGCCCTGCATCTGTAAAGGTGTAACGGTTATAAAGGGTAGGTTTAATGGAAGTGGATTAAAAAGCTAAAGTACATAAAACCATTTTTCTAATTTTATGAGATATGTGAAAAATAGTATGCTTTAAAGAATGCTTATAGGAAATAGAGTAGAAAACAAAAATACTACATTACCTAAACAAAATGAAAGATAATGAAAGGCATAAATTAAAGAAATATTATTGAAATAATTACTTATTCTGTTTTTATAACAATGCAAATTTGGGATAGATGTGGTCGTACTAACGTAAGTATATTTTTGATAATAGATAATAATTCTTAGATGATCCTATAACCTGTTTAGAAAGGACTTTTAAAGAAAACTTTTTTAAAAAATGGCAACTTTTTTTGCGTATTGCAGCAGTAAAAGATTTTATGTAAAAGAACATTATTGTGATTTTAAGATAATTTTGTAGACAATCACAGAAAATAACATTTTTTGATTATTTTTTCTATTTTTAGTATTCAATTTTAATATCCTTTAAAAGAAAAAAATGCATTCATTGAGGTTACTTAGAAGCATTTTATAGTGCCTCATAAAAAATGACGTCATGCAAATAAATGACCAATGATAGGCCAGTATACATTTTACCATTGGTCTATTACAATGTATATTTGCCTGTCATTGGTCATTTGTATTATTTTTTATTGGCACTATTAAAAGCTGCTTCTCTGTTTACTAATATTTTATTGATTTTAGTGGATCAACTCTGAGAAAAGTGTTTGAGCACAGTGTAAGTCATATGAAGAGTGATGGGGAGAACGATTCTGGTAGATTTTTACAGGTATTGTCATCCAAACACGCCTATTTGGTTTCGGGTTCGAGTTATACATCATGTCCTTATTATAGACGCTTCTATGTCAGGCGCTTGACTTGATTTAGTAATGTTCCTTAAAGGGCACAAAAAGCCTTCCCCCTTTATTTTGAAATAAATTTAAAATGAGAGTTATTTTTTCGTTTGCTTATGTTTGTTAGGTTATGCTATATTGGGTACTGAGTAGACCATTAGGGTTAGAACACTGCACGTAAAGGCTCTAAAACGTAAGGGTTAGGCATAGAAAAAACTAGCACCCCGCCTTTTGTTTGTTATGTGTGTGAAAAATAAATTAATATCTTTATTTTTTCGAAAAAAAGGAGTATTGGGCAATTACACTGTTAAAAACTCTCGTGATTTTTAGAAGAAGGAAAAATGCCTTTTCCTATAGGCAGACACAACCAATTATAGTTAGGACTTTAATACAACGTTATTCATAGCACTATAGAAATGAAAATTTACGTACTAAGAAGCAGCAGTAGTTACTTACTGAAATGTTATGATTGAGATAGATTTTTAAAAAGGTTTACAAAGAAATTAAATCCTTTTTAAGTATTATTTTTTATGTGTTTATAGGTATCTGGGTTTAATTTGACGTACAACTTATCTGAACCAGTTGGGAATAGAATCCAGGAGCTACTAGTCAGATGTTCAGACTGTCACAATGGTTATCAACCTTTGCAGGTTATAACAAGAGTTTTGCAGTGTTAATATTAGAATGTCAAAAAATATAGAATTAATTGGTTATTCTTAGTTTTTCTTGTGATATAAATGAGAGGCGTGCAGAAGGAAAACGTATCAACATCCCTGTCAAAATCGATGGGTATGGTTACCCCCCCTAGTTGTCAACCCCCATATACACCTCTACACCTCTCCTGATACACACCCCCTAATACAACCAGGGGATGTGTTAAGGAAAAAAAGTCATTTCCCCTATTAAGCCTTCGTTTTCTTTTGATTAAGTTGATATACACATCCGTGATATACACCCATAAAAGTTACTTATTTCAGCTTCTTCATAATTGTCTTTTGTCATATAACCCTTTAAAAAATTATCATTTTAGGATGAAAAAGAGTATTCAGTCGTATGTACCAATTACGTGGCGGGGGGTGGAGACGGGTATAATATGATTCCACAGGAGGCAATCAAATATTTACAGGTAAATTATTAACCTGGTGGCCACATGACACATACAAACTATGTGGCAGGGGGTGGAGACGGGTATAATATGATTCCACAGGAGGCCATCAAATATTTACAGGTAAATTATTAACCTGGTGGCCACTTGACTAAAACAAACTGTATACCATCTAGGTTTTACCTTCATTCCTTCAAATTTAATAAAATCAATATTTACATTTTGATTTGTTTAGGGTCCTTTGGATACTGATGTTATACGGGCATACTTAAAGATATTTTCTCCATTAAAGTAAGTTTTTTTTTACACGTTTTTTATGATTTTGAGGTGAATATGACCTTTTCAATTTATTTTCTCCGAATGCCCATGTTTTTGTTGCTTTTACTATACCATTGCCCAAACTCAATAATATTTGAGAATTCCATTGCACTTTCAATTAAATTGTCGATAACTTTTATTACTAACTTAATGCTTAAAAGTAACATACATAAATCTGCTATGTTTAAATTATTGACTTCACCTCTAGTCTAAATTTTGAACAGAACGGATTATTGTTCTGTCTTATATAAAAGTCCACCTACACAAAGTTATGATTATGAAAGGCTGTAAGTGTAAATCTTTATTATAGATATCTTAAGTGATAATATAATAGGCGAACATCCCAAATGATAATAAACAAAATTTCCCTTTCTTTAGATGAAAATTATTGTATAAAACGTTTGGAAAATGCCAGTGTAAACCAAACAATCAAAACAGTGTTTGGGAGATAGCTAATTGTCAATCCAATGTTCCCTCCCTCACTGAATATTTTAAGCTACGCTTATAACTTATGAACAATGTTTTAACTTCCTTGTTGTTATTCCAGAGTGAACCTGGAGGGTCGGATCTCATTCACTGGCGTCCAGGGACAGGCAGAGACTTGGCTCAGTTCCGCAGCACCAAATATATTTCACAATTCCAGGAAAATTTATTAAGGCATACTCCATAAAATATCATGGATCATGGAAAGAAAACGAGGTAGCGGGTTTCGTCGTATTTTCACAGTATCTTTTGATAGGTTATTTTAGGTTAGGTCAGGTAAATGTTAATGATTACTCTCTCAGGGGCTAGAAATAGGTGAAAAGCTACTGTGAAAACACGATGAAACCTGTTATGATCGTCGAGATGGTCAAAAGTTTAAATCCTTGCCTAAATTAAGTTGTACAAAAGATGTTATTTGTGAGAATATGATACTTGCAGCTGTGCCATGCACTCGATGCAAATAAGCCTAAATAAGTGTAGGTATTTACCACAGAGATACCTAGCTATCTAGAATATAGAAAGGAAAACTTAAAATTGTTGGCTTTTTGATTTATTTCAAAAAAATTTTAACTTCAAATAAGTAATAAAAAGTAGTAAATAACTTAATAAATTTATATTAATTTTAGTGAACTTGTAATTTCCTTCTTGATATTCATCATATATTTATCTAATTCTATGTATGTGCTTTATATGTAAATTTTACATTGTATTATTTTTTTGTTAATTATTTCCACTTTGACTTTAAAGTAATATTAAATAGAATTAAATTTTATACAATTTTGGCCTATACAATATGCATTTATTGATTTACATACTTTAATTGTAAGTCTTTAAATTTTAAAAAGATTAGAATTTTTTATTATTTTACACCGGGAGATAATTTATTTGAGGAAAAACTATTTTAAACTAAGGGAAAAGGAATTATTCAGCAAATATTTGCCAAACGAAAAAAACATGCGTAAATTTTAGTCTGCATAAAGTTTTTCTTTCGATATATTAACACTTTTTTTAGAATACTTGAAAAATTTTGTTAAAATTATATAGGCTGTTTTCTTTTGTCAATTTTTTTGAGTCTTCCCTAAAGCAATGTATGTAAGCAATAAATATTTAACCATGAATTTAATTAATGTACTTAAGATTATGTTTATTTTATAGATAGGTGTATAATTATATAGAGGAAAAGTCTTTCTTTTTTAGTTGATATTAGAATGTTATATGTATTTTAAGCAATTAATTGTGCATTGCGTATTATATAAAATAAAAGTTATTTAGAACATTTTGTATTTTTCCCCACCCAACTGGTCAGGTGGCTTACTAAGCCAGCCAGTAAGCCACCGTTATAAAATTTTATATCAGCAAAGCAATCTTAAATCTTAAGCTTCAATTATTCAAGCTTATACCAACAAAGAAGTTAATTCGAAAAATAATCACAAACCTATACGTGATTTTCAGCTGTAGTTGGGGCAACACTTAGTAGAGTTGACGATCTTTATATCTGCCCTCTAAATATTATTCTATGTAGATTCATTTCGCGTGTCGGCTTTACCTTTTTTCTACAATTATTCGCATCAACTCGCTGCTGCCGGCGTAATCACGGACTGGCTTTATACTCTTTCAACAGCCTAGTCAAAACTAAAGTAGTAGCTGCAACTAACCGCACGGATTTGAGAAAGCAGAGCGGCTGCAATGAAGAAATTGAGAAACACAAATGTCGTTTTACTCGAGACAAGTATTAAAAATACTAAAACAGATCGAAAGAAAGACTGGCTGGACGATAACACCCATTAACTTATTAACAACATTGAATGAAGATAATGGGCCGATTCCTGTAAACTTTCCTATAGTTCGGGTTTAGATTAGGAGTCAGGGCTTAGGGGCTCTGATAAATGGAATATCTAAGAATAATGATTTCAGGAAAATGACTGTTTCTTTATAAAAAATGAATTATTTTGTTTCAAATTTAATAGTTTTTATGCATTGGTAATATTACCAATAAACACAGTGACATTGATTACAGTCTAATGATTTTAAAAAAAAAAACATTTTTTAAGATTTATATATTTCTATGCAGCGTGATATATCTACTATTACAAGTTATGTTATTCATTATACTTTCACAAAAAAATGTACGAAAAATATTACATTGTATAAAACTTTAAAAATTTATAAAGCGTGAAATGTGGTTAAATAAATTCAATATTTGCGGACTTTTGTCTCACATTAATTTTTTTTTAAAAGCAACAAATTTACATTTGGGTAATGGTAATTTGTACAATTGGCAAAAGTACATTGTTTGTGTTTTAGCCAGTGCATGTAAATTGAATGGTTGTATTAATACCATCTGAATTTAATTGAAAATTGACAATAATATTATAATTAAGAGATAAATAAAAATGCAAAAATTATGTCAACTGTCAAAAATACAACAGTTACAACTGACAATTGCACATCACCTTATTAAACTGTCTTTAAACTATTTTTAAAAGGTATATAAAAAATATACTCTGACACCTGTAGAATCATACTGCAAAGCTAAAAATGTGAATAATAACCCACATCGATTTTTATTAGGATTTTAAAGTATATTTTTTACTATGGATTAAGCATATTTTGCTGAATTGTGATGTTTCTTTCCTTTGGGGGTAAAATTCTCAGCTTTTAGAGGGTTTTGCTTCATAAATATTGTATGCTAGTATAGAGTAAAGTTAGGTCTTAAGATTTCATCTATCAAAACTAATTAAAATTAACTCTTTTCAATATATCAATGAATTATCATAAAAATGTTTCATGTCTATTATCCAAGTAAAACACATAAAAGTCGGCTGTAGAGGGCTAAATCTTTAAAAATGAAAATAAATGTATTATGCAATTCAACAAATTTATCTTTATTACATTTACAAATATGATATAAAATAATATTATTCAAACTTATTTTCATAAATATTTTTAAAAAGTATGTATCTTCAATGTGTTTAGTTTTCATTCTTTTCATTTTAATCAAATAAAAATTATTCTATTATATTGGACATAAGTCACTTTGTAAAAACACTATATTTAAAATTTAAAGATTTCTAGTTTTGTCATTGGTTAATGCTGAATCCTCATAGTTTATTTTACCAAAAAAGAAAAGAAACATCACGATCCAGCAAAATTTACTTAATCCATAGTAAAAAATAAACTTTAAAATCTTTAAAAAATCGATGTGGGATATTATTCTCATGTTTAGCTCTGCAGTATGATTCTTAAGGTGTCAGAGTATATTTTTGATATACCATTCAAAAATAGGTTATAAACAGTTTAATGAGGATATTCACACATTTTCCAGGTCAAATTTTCTTTGCAAGTGAAATTCATGCTTCAGTTATTTTCCAAAACAAATTACAAAAATTTTTTAAATATCAATAAAACATTTAAAGATAATATTTTACAAATTGTCACAATTCATAAAATTTTATTAATAATAAAATATATGAAAATGTCTATCTTAAAAAGCTTTTTTTTTTGACTAAAATAGAATAATAATATAAAAGAGGATTACTACAGGAAAAAAAGTGTTTAAAGATTAATTTATGTATAGGGGAGATAAATATTTTTACAATAAGGAAAACATCCAGGAGTGGCAAAGCAGAGAATCACAATGAAAGCCTAAACAAACAGACAGTATAAAGTATATCATTTTTGTTTTAGGATTTTCCTTCAGAATTTTAGAAACACATTTCATATAGAAGCGAAGAAAATTGCAACTTACAGACATAGAATCCATTTTTAACTTTATTACCAGATTGATGGGCAAACTCTTTTAGACTGAATAAACATTGATAACAAAAATCTTCATAATGGTTTTTAGCTGTCTATTCTTATACATAGAAGCTGAAAAATCCTGTTTGTGATGACAGACAAAGGGACATAGAGAGCATCTTCTAAAAGTAAGGAATAGGAGAAAAATTTAAGAAAAAGGATAAGATATTTGGATATATAATGACTAGAAATTAGAATAGGAAAAAGGCACTATTTTGTAATCACAGGTTTGCTGGGATTTGAAATTACATGATAAACAATCTTTCCCCTGGGGGTAAGAATCAATTTATCTGTGAAAGAGATGTCTCTTACTGTCCTCCAAAGTTCATTCTGCCATTCTTTAGCTAAGAACACTTATAGTTGAAGTTAAACATGAAAGCACATTGTTTATCATCAATTATCCTTGCCCTTTTCCTATATAGTCATTGTTTTAATTTCTAAGTGAAAGGTAATCTAGGAGAAAAAGGAAGAAAGGAATTCAATTATAAGGTCAAAACACTTAAGAGACTGATCTAACTACATTTATTCAGTTTTATCATGATGACAACATTCTTCTTGCGAATCATGATGGTGATGATCATCTGCGTCTGCTTCATGGTGGGAACACCCTGCATCTGATTCCTAAAAATTATCGACCTTTACAACTGCTAAAACCAGAGCTTTGCAACCAACAATTTTGAAAATGTTTTCTTGGTGGCAGACATTTTCTAAAAATCAGTGGCTTCAGTTGACTCTACATGAAACAACTGCAGTGGTGAAATGGTGTAAGAAACATAAAAATCCATTTGGTTTTAAGTGATTAAAAAAAAATGTAGAGACATCTATCCTAAAACTGGTCATGGTCAATTATTAAGCTTCACTTAGAATATTGACTGATAAGTTCAGTTGTTTTCCAGATCTTATGCATCTAGCTATCTTTGAATATGGGATATCACAAGCAATCACCTTTTCATGACAAGAGTCTTGACATTTTTCTTGACATGTTGCTTCTATTTCACATTGAAATTCATCATGGCACACATCATGACAATCTCCACAATCTGAGCTAAAATTAGTTATATAGTTATTAGTTATATAGTTGATTATATTAATAATAAATAATACACTTGATTCCCTATTAATAGATATTGATTTGAGTTCAGATTTTCATTAATTCTGTTTTGTTCTCTTAAATTGATTTTATAGCAAGAATAAGGAATAGCCAACAAGCGAAATAAATCTAAAATACTATTTTGGGGCAGATGAAAAAGTTGTCAATTCTAATAAGTGTTGCCCCCCAACCACAGCTGAAAATCTTGTGTAGATTTCATGATTTTTTAAAATTAATTTCATTGTAAGTATAAGCTTATTTTAGAGAAGGAATATAATCATCAATTCATTTACCAAAATTGCTTTTAGAACATCAAGGCTTACATACCCTGGCAAACTTTTGGCATTTTATCAAAATGCAATTTTTTGGCATTAATAAAAATGTATACTACTTCGTATGTCTATCTTCCTAGGTCTATTTACCAGAAGATTTAATAATTGATATAAACCTGTCTTTACAGTCTTTATCCTTTTCATGATGGCTACAATCCTCTTTTTCTCCATTTTCGTGACATTTTGTCTTTTTGGCAGTTGCGCATTTTCCAACCTTCTTTTTTGAATCCTATTAAAGTTATAATAATTTTGTAGCGAAGCTGACTAAAAATCTCTGTTAGTTGGTCTGTCCGTTGTTCGTGTTTGCAGGTTTTTAAAACAACGAATGAGAGATAGTGTTTATAAAAATTTTATGCCAAGTATAATGGTTTCTCATCCCTAACGATAATTTCCTTATTAGATTTGATGGCTTTGCCCAATTTCCTCACTTTTCTTTGCAGCTCATTTATTTGTTGAATAGAAATATAGCCCTGTGTGGGCTGTCAGACACAATAATCCGTACAGCTAAAAGAGGAATAATACGAGAGACGAATTTTTTGGAAGAAAAGTATTTTCCAAAAACTATCTTTCTCTACAGAAATTAAACTATTTTTATCTTACATATGTACACGGATAAAATAAAAAATAACTGTCATTTAGTGTGTACTCGTTCTAATCAATAATATGCCCGGCCACTTTACTGAGTAGGGATCTAGAGCTACTATGTTTATTATTTGTTGAATTTACCTTTTCATGGCAAGCTTCCTTAGCCTTGTCGTCAATACAGCATTTCTCTAGTGCTTCACAACAATCTACAAGGAAGCATAGTAAATATCAAATACAGTACAAAGAAGTAGCGAAGCACAAAAAAAATAATGGAATGAACAAACATACAATGAGATTTACAGAGCAGATATTCAGTTGTCATAGCAAAGATAAGAGAGATAATTTTCAAATCAAAATCACGAAATCTTTTTCAAAACAAGGTTTGAGTCTTTTTAAGCATAAACACCAGACAGACAGACAAATTAATGTAAATACTATAGATGACCTTGATGCACATATGTCATAATCTTGAAAATTTCAGCTGTATCTCTTCGACAGCAGCCGAGAAAATAAGACTTTCTCCATATTGTTAATGAAGGACAGATAAAGTGAATTATATATTAAATTCGTTAATAACAAATGTTTGATAACTAAAGTATTGGGTGAAAACTAGATGACAGATATTACTAAGATACTACATATGCAACTCTAGTTCAATAACAGGCGGATATACGGACTTGTCCTTGATATAAAGTAGCAGCGCTATAAAACTATAATTTGCCTGTTTTCTTGTCAGCAGACATTGTTGATCTAAACTTGAATTATATTACAAACTACTGGAGAGAGAGAGGAGATGATCAGTGAACCAATAATTCCAAGATATTCAACTTCTGGCTTTCAATTATTCAGCTTTTATACTTTAAAAGTCATAGAGTAGTTATATTTAGACCTACATCTTTGAAATGGGTAAAACATTGGAAGTGAAGAAAATCTCCCCACCCAAAAGTATTTTTTTGGGGAGTGAAGGCCTTTTTTAGGGCTCTATTAACCTGATTTGTCAAAACTAGAGATTTTTGAATTAATATTCTGCTTATTTAGTTTTGACACTTAGTCTTAGAGTTTGTTTGTCCTACCGTTTGATTTCAAAGCATCGTTTTTATGGATATTGTCTTAATTATTTTTAACAATTTTAATCTTAGCTACCCTCAAAATTGTCCTATGAGGGAAGGGAAATATATGAAACCAAACGAATCAAAATTGATTTTCTACTTGTAAATATTCTTTGGAATTAACTAAATTGTGTTATGTAACATTGATCATTGCAGTTTTGTCTCTTTTGTCTTATTAAGAGCCAAGTTTCTTTATAATTATATTTTTAATTTCCATAACGAATAGCTCTTGTCGTTTATTTAAGAATATTATAATTGTCCTATAGACTTCAAACTTGGCATTTTAATAGGTTTCATTTAGAAGCGTAGCAAATCTATAATCATTATCATTAAGAACGTATGTCTGATCTCTTAATAAGTTAAGTTTATGATTGATGTAGAAACTTACCTTTAATTGTTCTTTCCTTTAATACACTGTGTCTATTCACAAGGAAATTTTTGAAGATGATTCAGGAAGTCAGGGAACGACCCCCACAGGCTAAGTGGGTGGCTCGCAGGGGTTAAGTGCATTTTTTCTTAAGTTTTTGTTGTCATATATCAAATATAGGTTTTTTTGAGTTTCGGTGCCAAACTTGCTGAGTCATCTAAAAAATGTCCTTGTAATTAGACACAGTGTATTCAAGGAAAAAACAATAAAAGTAAGTTTCTTCATCAAAATAGACAAAAAGGCCTAAAAATCTCATTTTTTGTTTTACCTAACCTATTATTTATATTTCAAATGAAAACCTTAGGTATTGCATGTTTGTGTTAAGTCCTTCATTTTATATCAAGTAGTAATTTTAAATTTCTATAAATGCGGAACTGAAGGAGTTCTTATTTATGGGGAAGCTTCACCTTAGTTTTAGACTATCGTTCTGTTCACTTTCTGAATCCCTAGATACTGGGGCGTAGCCGCTAGTTAATCTAAATGCTTGTAACAAAGAACAAGGACATTTTAAGTAAAATTCTGACTCAATATTTATCTAGAAAAACAGATTATCTAACCTTTTTAACTTTACTTGGATTTTCCAGACAGTTTCTTTTAACAAGGACACAACATTTATCGGGGAGGGAGAGTTCATTGGTCACCAAAGTTCAATAAACATGCTCCCGCATTCGTTGGCTTATTTACTACAGGAACTTTTATGGAATATTGATTTATCAGTAGGTATCCAACTTCTAAAAAACTTTTTTTATCTGTTGAGGAAATATTTTATCTCTCATAATTTGCTATGTTCATAAATTTATCTTTTACTAGCGGCTGCTCGTTTTTAAGTAATGTGAAAGAGTTTCTTATCTTTCTTTGGGGGACCACTTCTCTTGTAAGGGTGGTAATACCATCCCTAAAATAGATGTTACATTCTCAGGACCTATTAGAAGCTACATTGAATCATATCGGTTCAGTAGTTAGCGAGATCTTTCGGTACACACAGAAAAAAAAACCGATCGGTTGCTTTTACATCAAGATTGTTTTATCCATGAAGATCCCAGATTTGTTAAGGTAATCTTCTAAATAAATTTCTGTAACTTAATAAGTTAATATATAATATTTCTTCACATTTGGGGTTACATAAGTACGTAATAGTTATTTCTCGCATCGTATTATAAACGGCTTTCCGCGGATATAGAAAGTACAATTATAAGATTAAAACTAGTTTTTTTAGCCCCGAGGTGCCGGAGGCACCGGCTAAAAAAACTG
>LS055409.1:0-16078 GCA_900241095.1 Acartia tonsa
AGTAGGTATATTCCCTGAAGAGTAGAATCCGATCGGTTCAGTGGTTACCGAGATCTAAAGGGACAGACGGACAGACAGACGGACGGACAGACATCATTCTACTTTGTATTATAGATATAGAAATGGCAGACATTTTGTTTTTATAATTTTAAAAAATGAAGTAGTATATTTTGTCGTAATGATGATAGAAAAGTGATAATTTGCAGCTGCAGGTGCTTCCTATTTCTATAATATTTTATTTTTAATAATTTGATTACGTAATTAGACATTAACAAAACAAGAAAAATAATTTAAAAATTTTGTTGAATTAATAGTAGGAATAACTGAGAGCAGCATATATCAATCTAACTTTAACAAACTATTCTTAAAGTTAATGCATTTTCAAGATTTAGTTCTAAATGAGAAATAGAAAAAGGGAGAGAAAATAAAAGTTTTTCTGTATCATTAATTTTAGAAACTACCTTCGTAGAACTATTAAATGTAATTAAAACAGATTTAATTAATTTTTGTAGATTATATTCCATACGTATATAATGAATATTCTTTAATTTTGTATGTACTCCCTTGTGTTATGAGTATTTCTTGGCTTATAAACAGGCGTAATGTATTATTTTGAATTTAGATCTTATAGAAAAAGTCAAGTAATTAAAGGGGGTTTTGTCTATAACATACAAAATTAGCCTATGATTTAAATTAACCCATTAGTCCGGGTATAAAGTAGATATATGAATATTTATATATTACTGTAAATTATTATTATTTGTAATGATGTCTATGTAGAGATAATGTTGTGGATAATTTAATTACAACACCCAACCAATTTCATTTATGACCCCACACTCCCCCCATTTTATATCCCCTTGATATCCACTTTTATTTTCCCCTTTTCACACTCCGGTATAGTATGTATTATATCTTATTGTCTTTCTATCAAATATAAAGTCATTATCTAATTATAGGAGGGAATGTAATTGCTTTATGCAATTGATGATACATTTTACTCGTTAGTTACAAAAATTCAAATAGGTTTAAGACATTGGTGTATATCGACTACGCCCCTAGAGGCCGCTATGGGCAATTTAAGTTTGCTTTTTTTAAGTGAAATAAATTGTTGGGTTAAAAAAAAATTTCTAGGGGCGATCTCTCTTGGGAGGTTGGAGATATTCTCATTCAAAATACTTTAAAACCTTCCCTGGGCCTATAAGAATCTTCACTGTAAAGGAAGATCATATCAGCCAGTGGTTAGCGAGATCCATCGCTACAGCCAAAAAAAGCTTTCTACATATTAGGATTGTATAAAGATAAGTTTACGAATTTTTTTTTTCTTCATTCAAATCTTTTATTTGCTTTTATATTTGAAATTGAAAGTTGAGTAATAGCAAGGTTTTTTACTAGTATATTTTTTCTTACATATAAAAAGCTAAATAATGTCCCTTTAATGATATAAAAAGTAATGAAGGCAGAACAGAGAATAAGAAAACAATTAGGATATGAAGAATTACAGAGAAAATACTGTGGAATAGTATTTAGTCTCTTCCCAATTCTCTCAGAGTAAGGGTTACCTCTTAATATTTTTATAAGTAGTGAGCCTACTCTTTATGTGAGGTATGTCTGTACATCACTGTGGCATATGAAATAACGTCACATAACTACTTATATCTTTCTTATAAATTAACAAATATTTCAATAGCTCTTTAATGCTGCATTTTTATGGTCCAACAATCTTTAAGCCTACAAAGAAAATAGATTTTGTAATTATTATATTGAATTTTAAAGCAGACCTTTGAGTTTTGTGTCAGTACAGCAACACTGAATTTGTCATTTTCTGTGACTCGAAGTAACTTTGATAAATCTTACCCAAAGTTATTCTTAAAGGATATCTCACATTCAATTTAAAAAGGTTAATATTATACCTATTTAATTTGTTTTTAAGAATTTTAACTTTTGTGCTTTTGTGGATTTTTTCATCATTGCTACTTTATTTGATGAAAAAATTTAATAAACTGTTTTAAGAATATGTCATTATAGTAATGGAATATTTTTCTTAATCTTTAATATATTGTTTTTGTAATTTCTCCATTAAAGATTTAATAATATTTATTTATTAATTTCAGATGGAATTAAGATGAACAAAACTAGAGACTGACGTAGTAACGGGACCAAACAGAAAATACATACATATACAAAATAAAAATAAATAAATAGACAGATTCTAACTAGTTTCAGCTTGTTATTAATATAGAATAAATATGTCCGGACGTCAGGGTGCGGCGGATGGTGATCCAATGGAACTTTATCAAATGTTTCAATCTAGTTATAATAAAATAGCAAAATATGAGTTGCAGGGTGATGGTTATAGCGGCAACTGTCAGCCATATTTAGGACCGCCACCGGTTTCCTCAGCCGCTGGCGGTATACTGGACAATGTTAATGGCCTGCCGGGATCTGCAGCCGGAAGGTTAGCCGGTAAAATTGAGGACAGACATTGGTACAATAATAGTAGTGCTGGGGAAGGAGCCCTGTATGGCGGTGATCCATCAGCCGCCTATTATTCACACCATCAGGACTGGGGCCTGGTGGCGGGTTATGGCGGTGGCTACGGCGCCGACGGAGGCGGTGTTTATGGAGACAATGAATATGTTAGTGAATACACTCGGGGTGCCCATAATATGGATGAGGCGATAACTGTGCTTAGAAATCATGGTGATATGGTGAGTTTTTTAAACCCTAGAAGTTAAGTAATTTGATATTTGTATACCATACCTACACAATTTTTTCTTCTATGTATATTGCAAGTAAAGTCTTCTTATGTCAGTCTTTAAACTTTTTCCGATGGCCATTAGTGATTGAAATGAAAAAGGAAGAAGGCAAAATTGCTAATTTTTAAACTAACATAACGAACACTACTTAAAAAAGAGTAACCTACAGCTTCTTTACAGTTAATATGACTTTAATAAAGGATAATATGAAATTGTGAAGAAATGACGGTAAAACCTTCGCTGCCGCCGCAGTAATTTGCCTTTTACAGATGACAGTTGTCAAAAATTATGACTTGTCTTCGCCATTTCTTCAAAGTTTTACTTTATAAAAGAAAATGTGTGGGTTAATCCAAGTGCTCTAACTCATTTTGAGCTGATTTCCTTTGTATTAGTTTTAAAAAGTGGCCCTTCCACCTATAATTTTATTATGCCTCTGGTTTCTATTTTTATAATTATCAATATTCTTTTTAGTCTATGAGTGTACCTGGGTTGGCGTGCAGCCCCATGCCTGCCCTTGCTTCCAACAGCCCTATGCCTCACTCTACCCTGGATGACTATCCGTCGCAGGCTGCAGCCACCAGCAGCGGCCAGTCTGCAGGCGGCACCAGTAACCTTCCAGATCTCGAATCAAATGTAGGGATGGGCGGTATGGCATTACTGACGGGCGGCCAATCCGCCGGCGGCGCAAGAAAGCGGAAGGTTAGTGAATCTGCGAGCAGTTGTTCGCCTACACCTAGTAGCACATCACGGCTAGGTGGCAGCGATGGATCAAACAGCAATCGAGGCGGCAAGAAGAAACGGCTGCAGGAGGAAGAAAATGATGATCATCTAACACCAGAGGAAAAAGCAATGAAGGTATTAAATCATGTTTGCAAATTTGGACGTGATCGCAAAAAATAACCTTATAAAAGCAATTTTAACACTAAAGTCGCTTATGCAATATTTATTTTTGTCCGCTGTTCAAGATAACCATTAAAAAATTTATTTTCGGGGAGCATAAATTGAGGAAAAGAAAAGGCTTATTTTCAGTATATCCAGCTTAGAATAAAGGAGGCGGGGGAATGGGTTAATGCCCACTGGCCTGAATTCGTATGTATCTTCTAAAATTAAGATATTATGATTTGCTTACTTACTTATTTGGCTAGTTATTTTGGTTACAATATAAATACCTATTCATTTTTTTCCGAACTTAGTTTTTTTTTTAATTTTCTAATTTTTCGCCGAATTCGATCAGGCTACATTATTTAAAACCAATTGATTTGATGCTGTGTAGGACAACGAGCGGCGGTCGGCCAATAATGCCCGCGAGCGTATCCGCATTCGGGACATCAACGATGCCCTGAAGGAGTTGGGACGGATCTGTATGTCGCACCTGAAGTCAGACAAGCCGCAGACCAAGCTGGGTATCCTCAACATTGCCGTGGATGTTATCATGGGGTTGGAACAACAAGTCAGAGAAAGAAATTTAAATCCCAAGGTATTGTATTCTGTATTAGGCAATCTTCATATAAAATAAGTTTGTATTGCAAAATAAAAATATAAATAAAATAACCTACCTATTGGTAGCATTTATTCGTAGCCTTTTCGATAAGGCAGGGCAAAAATGACCTATTACATGTTGAGAAAGATAGAACAATAATAGAGCTTTCTCTGTAACTAATAGCAAATAAACATTTTTTATTGCTCTTTTAGGTTAGGTTATATTTTTTTCTTTAATGACAATCATTAATAAATATTACCTCTCTTTGAATTCAACACATTTTTTTTAATGTAATATCTCTAGATATACCTTCTTAGATTTGAAACTAAATTTTTAGTTTCCTTTTTTTGTAGGTAGCATGTCTAAAAAGACGGGAGGAAGAAAAGTGCGACGACCTTGTTCCAGCCAGCAGTTCCAGCTTGTCCTCCAGCCACCTGGCACATCCTTCGGGTATTATACCTGGCCCATCATGGTTCCAGGAATCAAATCTGCAATAAATTTCATTTTTTGGTTGGGTATTAGATAGCATTAATCAAACTAGATTCGTTAAAGACGTAGGTAAAATATTTGTTTTTAGATTTTATTGAGATTATTAAAATCATGCAAAATAGCCTGAAATAAGCTTTAATTTGAATTTTAGAAATTAAACTATATTTCATTTAGGTATATTAAGATGAAATCAAATTAAAACTAATTAATTTAAAATCTTATTATCCAATTTCTATCTTAAAGTTAATGCTATCTTATCTTAATTAAAATTATGATAAGTAAACGTCACAATCCTACTATTTTTTCAACCTGATAATGTTCAAATAAGAAAATAATCAAGTTATCATAAATGTATAAAAATAACTTGTATTTAAATTGTAAGCAGAGTTGTTTAATTTTTTTTAAAATCTCATTCATTTAATGATTATTAACAAATACTGTAAATTACATTAAAATTTGCCAAAGCTAGAATTTTCTAGGACCATAAATATATTTTGGTATTTCAGTTTTACCAAAATAAATTACCCAAGTGGAAAAGAATTTTGTTTAAGTGACTGCCTGAATTTTTTTCGTTAAGTTTATTTTGAAATAATAAAATGTGTGTGTGTGTATGTTTTAGTGTGTTAAAATTCATGGCAGTCAGCCTGTGATATAGAAAATCTTTAAACCAATAATTATAATAACTTAACCAAGTATTTTATACATTAAAAATAATATTACAAGCTAGTCTTCTCAATTTTTAAAAAATCTTCCAAAAATTTATTAAATTAGACATTAGAGAAGTTATTTCTGTAATGAAATACATATCTGAATTTTGATCTATTGAGATTATTTCTTCCAATATAAAAACTATTTCTTCATATCATTACAATCATAATTATTAATTAAGAAAAGACATTTTGTAATAATCTAAAAGATTTTAATTGGTATTTGGGAAGTGCTATTGTTAAATTGTCAAAAATTTCTAGGTTATATCTTACTTATTAAGGCAAAAAAATAATTAGTCCTGAATTTCAAATGAGTAATTTATAATGTAAAGAATGTGTCTTAGTGCCAAAAAACTAAACTAAACTTTAAAAGAATAAAATTAATTAAGAGCCCAAATACCAAAAAAACTTGTGTATTTAAAACTATTTTGTATGAAGTGATGTGCTTTCAAACAATTGTAATACAATCTCATTGATATTATATTTATTTGTAACGTTTAAAATGTTAATTACGTATCATTATATATTATTTTATATTTAATCTTTTTATTTAAAGGGATAGTTAAATGAAGGGTTTTAAGCTGAAATTTAAAGGGAGGGGGCGGATGTGCCACTTTTTGAAACCAAAAGTAAAACGCACATGCGCTCAAACCATAAAAGAGTTACAGCTCTAAAATTCGGCACAGTAGTTGTTTTTGTGGAAGACAATATGGAACTGTGAAGAAACGGCCGCTCCCGCCGAAAACTACCGTTTCCCGCCGAATTTGTTTACCTTTTTTCGCCAAATTAGACAGTTCTCAATCATCTGAGATAAACTTTTTCCCCATAAAAATTTCCCTTATATTTTCACGTGACACTTTCAAACATGTCAATATTATTATATAGATTATTGAAAATTGTCTATTATGGCGAGAAAAGGCAAAAATAAATCTCGGCGGGAAACGGCGGTTTTCGGCGGGAGCGGCGGTTCCGCCGCCGTTTCTTCACAGTTCCATATTGTTCCCCACAAAAACAACTGCTGTGCCAAATTTTTTAGCTGTAACTCTTTTAAGGGCTGAGATCATGCACGTTTTACTTTTGGTTTCAAAAAGTGGCACATCCGCCTCCCCCCTTTAGATTGTAATTGACTAATGAGCATCTACTCTATAACTCACTTGGTCTGATAGTCTACCTGTAATGCTCTAGAGGGTAAAAAAGGGGGAGGTAGCTTTCGCAGAATTCTGTAAAGGTGTGAGTTTCAAAATTTGGTATGGTAGTTGCTTTAAAGGGTATAACGTGGATTAGGGAAAAAAGGGCGGCCGAACCGTCGCTCCCGCCGAAAAACACCAACATTTTATTTCTCTCAATATCCACGTTTTCTAAATCCATTAACTTGTAGGAAGCATACCACAGGCTGGAAGAAAATTGGCCTAACAGAATTCACCTATGCTCCTTCTCAACAAGAATATGATTCTCTGCTGGACAATGCTGTTCTTCAACAAGATGACCTAGATGATTTGGAGACTCTACCTGTTGGATATTTTGGAACTAAATGGACTAAACCAGAGTAAGTGATGGATAACAGGAAAGGAGAGGACACTGGGCTGTTTATTACCCTAGTCCCCAAAGTTTTATAATAACATTTTATTAACGGGACTTTTATTGAATTTTGATTGGTTGTGTTTCATTTAGTGGAGTGTTCATACATTTCAACCACTAATTGTAATTTAAAGAGGGGTAATTTGTGTATCATCATTGGGGATGTACATAAATTCATCGGCCATTGTCTTATCACTTTAGATACAAGGATAGATAGATAGAGCACTTGAGGAAAGGGTGGGGGGAAGTTGACCCTCCAATTTAATTTCTCTCATGAGAGTAGATATACCCTCCTCCCCCAAACAGCTGAACCATATCCCAGATGATTAGTTTTATCTGCCATTAACAGTTCCCTGTCACTCTATTTCAAAAGAAACTAATCAACTCAACTCTACTTTGTCTTCAATATTTTTTATTTCAAAATCACGAAACCTTCTGTTTTTAGTCCATACTAAAATTTGCTATTCTAGCGGCCTTTAGGGTTATGTGAGGGATGGGGGGGGGCGGGGCTATATTAACCGTTTTTCATTTTTTGGGAGAGTTGAGATTCCCTCCCAAAAATTTTTTAATTACCTACCTAGACGTAAAATCATCTTCACTGAAGAGGAGAACCATATCGGTTCAACAATGAGAATTAGGCAACAGACACTACATACAGACAGATAGACATACTGTTACTTTTTATTAACCATCATCCCTTCAAGCTGAAAGTGAATATTTTGCACTTAAAAATATCTATTTCAGGATTGCATCAACTGGCTGGAAAAGAGCATTAAGAAGATAATTTTATATAGTTTTATAAAATTTTATGAATTTTATTTTATTTTTACAAAATATAAAAGTATTTTACCCGAAAAATAATTGATTTTATTCAATAATAGCAGCTCTATAACTTATCATGATAGTCCATAATGATTTGTAATTGTAATTTTAGTAGCGATGCTACTCTATAATTGAAAATGTCCGTCCGTTTGTGCGTCCGTTGGAACTGAATGAAATGTGATTTTCTCTGCTTCTGACAGCTGAAACTTCTTGTAAACATTCCCATCATTATTGTGCATAACCGATTTAGTTTTATGGAAGCTTCACATAGGTTCCGGATCCAATCATGGTTTTATGCTATTTCATATTTATATTTAAGTCTTAGGTTAGGTTTAAGCTGTTTTTCTGCTTTCCTTATCCTTTGAATTCAGAGCTTCTATATTGTACGGGCGCATCCGCTAACAGAGATCGAAGACTTTAGTATATGTTTTAGAATTATGAATGGCTCGCTAGTACGTAGGTCTTATTGACTCCAATTAGTCTAGACTTGATTCAAATCACTGATATAGCAATAAATGTATAAGGAAAGATGTATAATCCACACAACTATATGGTCCAAGTGACAGGGACCTTTTTCGTCGGTAAGCAAATTGTTTTCTGTTCTTTTGACCCGGCTTTGTTTATATTTCCTACGCTATTGGCTGAATTTAAAGATTGAATTAAAGTAAGTACAGGGTCCCAAACCCGTTGGTAGAGTTACAAATGGCTTGTGCCCCCTCATTAGAGTAAAACACTAGAGGGGGAAAGGGTTAAATAACTATCGGCCCATCGTGCTGACTCTAGATTAAGTCATTGAAAATCAACCAATGGTGTGGTGTGTTTTAACACAACCAAGTAACAGAAAACAATTTGGTAGCAAACGAATAAGGTCATTGAAAGAGTTAGGGATGTATTTATATACATCTATACTATAGATCTGTTGCACCCTCTATTCTTTTACTTTAAAGATATAGTAGCACTATGAATTATATAATTTTCTCATGGAAATTGTTATCTTTATCATTTACCTTTATCCCCTGTAGCAAAAGATCTTGGTAACGGCCACCTTATAATTTAGATTTAGTTTTCTTAGTTCTTTTTTTTAAATGCCGATTTGTTTTTGTGTATTTGAATGTTTTTATTGAGATTCGCTTCCATGGATGTTTTCGCACATGTTATTGCCAATAAATTAAAATAAACAGTGATTTTTTTGGGGGGAAGGTTTAATTTCAGAATAGAACATGATTGATTGGGAGTAAACATAATAAGGGTTCTGAGACCGCATTCATATTCATTTTCGCCAAATACGTTTTTGTTATGTTCAACCGCATTTATGAACACGTTTTTCATTGGATTGGTTGGTTCTATCAAGCTGTTTCAGAATTTGTCAATCAATTCTAATAAGAATCTACAGAATGGTTCATTTTTTCATCATTTAAGGTATATAACAACAGCTTGGGAACTTTTATTAAATTTTGATTGGTTGGTTCAGTAAATCCAAACGTTTTAACCACTATTTGTAATCTACAGAAAGGAATACTTTTGTGTATCATAATTTGGGATGTACATCAATTTATTGGATATAGTCTTATCCCTTAAGATCCCTGCTTGTTATCAAAGACGCTAAAAACTGGACGGTTGACGAGCCCTTGTAAATTAGCATCCTCCAGGAGTAGGAAGGGACGGGACACAGGGATGTTTATTTCACTAGTCCCCAAAATAACGTTTTCTTCTCGTTGGCTTAACAACCTTATGCACTTTTCTTGAATTTTAATGGGTTTCTTTAGTTGAGTGTCTTAACGTTTCAACCGTAAATTGTATTGTACAAAAAAGGTAATTTTGTATATCATCATTGAGAAATGAGGATAAACATAAATTTATCGGCTATTGTCTTATCCTTTTAGATCCCTGATCTAGGAGGTACTATACTACACAGGTGTTCAAGAATATAGAAAAGGAAGTTTTTTTCAGGGGTAAGGGTTTCTTTGTCATTGTGTAAAGGGGAGAAAAGGTGACTCCTTCCTTAAGGTGCAGGTGGTTGTCTTGGGTTTATACAATGGAGAAAATAATATGAATATGAATAGCTAATATCTGTATTTTAGCAGACCGCTGGTTATTTGTGATCAGATTTTAATCTAGAAAATTTAAAACATTTTAAGTATTCGTTTTTTAAAGCCGATTGGTTAAGTAATGTGTACTACTATTAGAATCTATACTTTAAGCAAAAGTCTTTAATCGCTGTACCTACTGCTGCTGTGTCAGATGCGTGAAATTAATAGCAAGCGTACGGAGAATGCCTTAGCCCAAAACAGGCATAACTAATTAATACGCACAGTTAGAACAAAGGTCGTGCATTTAAAAGGTTGGTTGTCAGCAGTATTTAGGATGTTGGTGCCTTGTACATTGTTATAAATGGTCCCCAGAGGTACTAATTGGTATGCTCTGTGGAAAGAGAGTACCTGGGTAGACACTGTTTTCCAAAAAATCGTAAACTGACCAACAAACAAAAAAAATCGATCCGTTATTACTTGGATTTTGCACGAGATTTTCATGTATTCTGATAAACAGATACTAGAAGCTAGCTAAAATAATGATTAATGATTATCCCCATCCACCTTAATATTGATCCCCTCTTACTGGATACACAAACTGACCAATAAATGAGGTTCATATTAGCATCCTAAATTAACAATAAATTGTCCGCTGTCAATATATCCACATATTCTATATCCATAGTGTATTTGCTATTATTTCTTTATAATTTTAACATTTTATTAAAAACAACTATTTGTCTCTGTATCTATTCTTTAAACAGGTGCTTAGGATCTTAGGATTATAAAGCAGGGATCTCCAGGGATAAGACAATGGCCGACAAGTTGTTGTACATCCCCAATGATGAGACATAGAATTACCCCTCCTAATGATTTGAATTAGTGATTGTTCCGTTTGGACACTCAACTCAATGAACCAACTAATTAAAATTCAACAAAAGTCCCCAAAGTTGTTGAGCCAACCAGTAAGAAATTGCTATTTTAAAACTTTGGGGGCTTGTGTAATAAACAGCCAAGAGTCCCCTCCATCCCTGATTATAAAGATTCAACAAGGACAATTATGCCCATAAGTAGTACAGCTTTACAAGGAGGGAGTTGACATTGGACTGTAGATAACACTAGTACACAAAGTTTTATAAGTTTATTCGTTGGTTCAAAAACTTTGGGTACTTTTATTGAGTTTTGATTGGTTAGTTCCAAACTATAGTAGTGCCCGATATTTTCAACCAATTAGTTCAATCTACAGAAAGGGATAATCTTGTATTGTTTATAATATATATTTATTAGGGATGTGCAGCACTGCATGTGCATCAATTTATCTCCATTGTCTTGTCCTCTAAGATTACTTTCAGCAATAACAAGCTAAAAATATCATTGAAACAAGGATGACAACATCCATAAAAGCCAAGCTCTGAAATGGAAGGACAAACAAACATTAACACTTGTAGATTGTCAGAACTGAATTAGCAGAATATTATTGCACCAGTACAAACAATATTGTAAGTAAATTTGTTGCAAAGCTGCACAAATAGATGATACTGTTTAAGGACATGCTTACATTTTTGGGACATGTTTATAGAGATGCTTTGCTTTTAACATTGTACCTTGTTGTAATAGGAATCAGTTTTAAAAAATCAGAAGAATCGGATAATTTTAACATACAAAAATTTGTTGTCAAAAAAGTTAAAAATCGACATGTTTAAAATGGACATACGGACATTTTGGTATTGATTATAGAGTTGCTACGCTTTCTAAATTGTACCTAGCTACTACAGGAATCACCATGCAAAGTTTGGAATCGATAGGACAATTCTAAGCTGTTTAAATTAACAAAAAGAGCTAACTGTGACGGACGGACCGACCCTAATTATATAAAAAATTCGCTTTTAAAAAATAATTTTGATTTTCAATTAAGAAAATAATTAGTTCTAAATCATAACTCTTTTGCAGGTATCGTCAATAAAACATCCATTTTTTGGTAGATAGTAAACAAAGAAATAAATATGAATTGCATTAGAAAAACTTGAAATTTCCATAGAGTCATATTTAGATTAGTCATTTAAAGGATACCTCGTACAGTCATAGAGATAAAGATCTGTTGTAGTCATCTTGTAACATCTGTACTACTACAGATATGCAGGGAGGAGATATTGGACTAAAAATTACACTAGTCTCCAAGGTTTTATAATAACGTTTTCTTATTCGTTGGCTCAAGAATTTTGGAAACTTTGACTGAATTTTGATTGGTTGGTTCATTGAGTTGGATGTCCAAGCGTTTCAACCACTAATTGTAATTTAATGAGCGTTTTTTTGCACCATCATCGGTGATAAAAATCAATTTATCGTCCATTGTCTTAATATCCCTGACAGATATGGCTTTCATATTCGTTGAGTCATGTAAAGGTGTATTCAAAAATTTCAATTCTTATCATGGATGAGGTAGTAATTAAATTTTCTCAAAAAGTCTTTTAAATAATGGTGTGCACAGGGTTTTGACACCCACCTCAAAAAGAAATTTAGGTTGGTTTTACCTTAAGAGGGGTATAATACAGACAACAAAAGTTGTGTTATTTTATTGTCAGAGGGGAAGATCCACCCCCCTTTTGTAATCAAACTTGACATCCCATTGGCTGTTTTAGTTGGGTTAAGACCCTCATCAAGGAGGGTGTAGCCACTTCCCTTAATTTTCCAATGGGGTGGAGACGCCCCCTCCTGCACGCTTCTGTCCTAATTTTTTATAAACAGTTATATTCTTTCTTTAATTAAAGCAATTTCTATCATAAAAAGTAAAGCTATAATGTAATTATTATTTTTCATTTTAAATTAAGAAAAAAAAACATGATTAATTTAGCCTTTTCTTTTATTCCTGACTTATTTTTTGACATTTTTCTATGTGTTGCTAGGCGATAGAAAAAGTTGTTCTGTTTTACACATCCGACTTTTACTAAACTAGAAATCTACACTGACAATATTTTTATCATTACTCATCCACAGGGGTCTAAAGGGATAAGACACTAGCTGATAAATTGATGTTCATCCCCAATGATGATACACAAAATTACCCCTTCTAAAGATTACAATTAGGACACTCAATTGAATTAATCAACCAATCAAAATCAATAAAAGCCTCAAAAGTTATTAGGCCAACGAATAAGAGTACGTTATTATAAAACTTTGGGGTCTAGTGTAATAAACAGCCCAATGTCCCCTCCCTCCATGACTCATCTATCTCTAATTCTAAAGCAATAAAATGTACATTATAACAGCAAGAAATGTTTAAAAGACTGAAAATAACCTACTGTTATAAGATTGTTTATAATATTTGTAGACTCTATAAAATTTTAAGAAATCACGAAATCCTTAACAAGTTGATTATGAATAAAATTTAATGAATTAGTTGATCTAAATAATCTAAGATCTAAGATCTAATGGCAGGGGCAGGGAGGGTTTAGTAAGATAGCATAAGACCATCACAAGACTTATAACTAAAATAAAATAGTTAAAAACCAAATTACAGAACCTATGTAAGGCTTATCAGAAATAGAAAACCCAATTATTTAAGTAGTTTTTGAGATCTTAAGTTTCAAACAAATTAACCTTTTTACTTTATAAAATAGGACTATGAATAGAAATATTTTTAGTTAGTTACTGCTGGCTACTTATGGATACGATAGCACCTTGTTTTAATTAGTGACATTGACAGGAAGAAAGGGGACAATTGGCTGTTTATTACACTAGTCCCCAAAGTTTTTAAGTTTTCTTATTCGTTGGGTTAATAACTATGGGAACTTATGGTTGATTCATTAAGTTGAGTGTCCAAACGTTTCAACCAATTTAATCTATAGAAGAGGTAGTTTTGCGTATCATCATAAAGGATGTAAATTAATTTATCAGCCATTGTCTTATCCCTTTAGATCCCTGTAAAATTGTTATCTATTTGCAAATGATGTTTTTGCTAATTATTTCTGCTAATGAATGATTAACTTTAACACAAGTCAATTTGGCGAAAAACATTAATTTGTCAAAATGTGTGTTTAAGTTTTTTTTAATGAAGTTTTTTTATGGAAGTTTTTTAACGTAATTAAAAACTTGACTAAAATTATTAAAACTACATCTTATTTGAATATCTTTAAAAATCTCCAAACCTCTTAATACTTTTCTGATAATAATTTCTGAACGTGAAGTCCTTTTCTATAATTTGGCCATGTAAGAATTGCCCTATCGATATCAAACTTTTCATGATGATCCTGTAACAGTATAGTATGATTTAGAAAGCGTAACAACTCTATGATGGTTCCATTTAAAAACATTCTTTTTTTTAGTTTTATCCATAGGTAGTGAGAAATAAACTGATAGCGGATAAAGTTAGTATATAGTAAGTGCTAAGGAGTTTGGGGTCATCACAAAGAATTTGCAGAGACCTACCTCATATAGCAGCCTAGTAAATCTCATCAAAACAAAGACATTACATTGAATTTCCATATATGATTCTCCTTGGTCAGGGGATCTTCACGTAAGAAATCTACCTCAAAAAACAGCCAATCTTTTCATTAGATTAATCTTCAAAACCAAAATCTAGACTGATTATCCTATTAGATAAAGTAGTAAGCATTTTTTGTCTGTACATTAAGATCTCGCTAACCAGTAAACCGATTGATTTCTCCACTTTGGTCTTGGTATGGTTGTAGGCTATTTTTCTGCCTATCCCTCCCCCTTCGACTATAAAGGGGTCAAGATGCTAGGTGCACACCACTAGTCCTATAATTTAAAGTAGTAGTGTATTTTTGTCGGAACCTAAAGATCTCGGAAAATACCGGTTCAAATTGGTTGTTCTTTTCAGGGAAGCTTTAATAATGTGTTGGGATGGTTTAAGGCTTTTTTTTCTGAACTTTCCCACTCAACCCTAAAGGCTAGGGGCAAAGCAACTAGTTTGTTTCAAAGAAAGAAAATAATACAATAAATGTTAAATGATAAATTTGACTTTTAACTATTTTGTTATTACTCATCGATATCTTAACTTGGATGTTGCACCAGATTTACATGTACTCTAAGAAAGTCACAGCTTGCTAAAATAATGAAACCCCTCAACCACCATGAACCTTTACCCCAGTCCAATAGTTCCTTCTTGATGAACAAACTGACCATGAGTTCCATATTAGCAACCTGAATTGACAAATTTTCCCCTGTCAATATATCCCCTTATTCTATATCCACTTTATTACTCATCCCCAGCCCACGACGATTCATAATTTTGATAAAAACGAGAAAAAAGTTGCACTTTAAATTATCATTTATAACTGCAAACTGTTCCAGGAGACAAAATAGTTATTTATCGAATCGTATAATAGACAGCTTTCCGCTGATATTAAAATGTTATTAAATCATAAGAAGTCCTAGCTAACAAAACTAGTTTTAGTTTAATGATTTTTCCCCACATTCGTGGAAAATTGTCTGTAATACGATACTATACATGATTTTTCAGTAAGACTAATAACCGTTTTCAATCCAGCGGATGTTAATCGGTTTGGAAGCCATACTGTAAATAAATTATTAATTTAGTTTAGACTGAAATTGAGATTATTTTGGTGGACAAATTGACTTAGACTTAGAATTCTGTAGAATAAACGATTTAATCGCTACTATTTATTACCTAATTGGACGAAATTGTTTGTTTAAAAAGCTTTGCTATAATTGGACATAATCGTTCTTGTTTCTGTTTTAAGTGAAACATTTTAAGCTTTGACATTTACATTTATTTTGAATAGATGCATTATCAGGGGGGCTGATTCATTTCTTGTGGTGTTTCTGTAAAATGGTTTTAAATAATTATTAGCGCATCGTATTATAGACAGAATTTCGCGGATATTAAAATGAAAAAATATACCATTTACACCAGTTTTGTTAGCCCCTAGAGGTTATATTTTTCATTTTAATATTCGTGGAAATTTGTTTGTAATACGATTTTATACATGATTTTTCAGTATAGCTGAGAACCGGCTGTTTTTATTTATTGAGCTTAAGATATAAAACAAGAAACAATAAATTGTTATACATCCGCCTTCTTTCGATTACAATTTTCAATTTAAATGTTTAAAAACTTCTAGTATGGTGTACTATATGTACAATATAAATCTTCTTATTTTAGATGACCAGAGGCACACCCATGAGAAGCAAAGCAAGCCTAAATAAATTGTTTCATTCCTGAGCATACCC
>LS055410.1:0-16067 GCA_900241095.1 Acartia tonsa
TTTTTTGGATAACCGCTTTAAAAGTTTTGTTAGAGTAGTTTTACATAACTTTAAGTACATTTAGCAAAACTTTTATCTTATTTGGTCCTTTTATCTTTCTATTTCTACGTCTTGTCATTATCTATCTATACATTCTTATATCTTTTTATTACTATGTTTTTATATTATTTTTTGTAGATTTAGAATGTTTCCCAAAGTAACTTAAATGTATCATGTTAACTCAATTTTTCAAGGGCTGATTCCTAGGACGATGTGGTTAATTTAACTTACTTGATGACAGGAGCCACCTCAATGTTGAGAGATAGGTTGGCGTTGATCTCGCCAAACTCGTTGCGCACAAAGCACTTGTACAGGCCCGCATTCTCGGGGGCGGGGTCCTGAAACATATCAATTTGTCTTAATTATGATTCTAATAATAGATCATTAATCATTATATAATTATAAATTGTTGTACTTAATATTAAAATTTGTTTTATATTTAATAGCTAATAAGTATATGGGAATGGATGAAGAATATACGTGTTTATTATGACAGGGAGAAAATTGTCGGCAATACAGCTTCCTATTTACCCCTTCATTTATTGGTCAGATATTTTATCTAGAAGAAGAGAAGGGGAAGGTGTATAGGGGAAATATATTCTTCAATTTAGCTTCCTATTTACCCCTTCATTTATTGGTCATATCTTTTATTTGAAGGAGGGGAGGGTATGATGTATATACGGTCTGGTTATTTTAGCCCGCTACGTTTTCACTTTACTAGAGAACATGAAAATCTGGAAAAAGATCCAGGTAATAAATCAATTTATTGAAGGAATGGAAGAGTATGAGAATTATTTCATCCATTCCTGAAGGACATTTGCTTTAAAAAGAGAGTATAATTTTGCTATTTTGCTAAAAAAAATCTAAATTTACTAAGCAAACTGGAAGTGTAAGTTTTTAGAATTTGTTAGTAAAACACTCAAAAACAAAAAATAGTAAAATTAGTCTAAATTTTAACTACAGAAATTATTCTTTTTATTTTTTCAAATTTTTTTATTCATTTTTATTTATATTTATCTCTTTATATTTTGTTATTCATTTTTATTTACATCTATCTATCTAAGTTTGTTTGTATTCATCTTGTGATTCCACGGGTAGGATAATATATCATGAATTATTATTTGCCCATATGTTAATTTGTGAATTATGCATAGCTTATAGATTTTAGGGGACAAAAGGGTTAAAAAAATTTCTAGACTCATTGTCCACTCCCTCCCTGATACAGATATACTGGTAAAGTTTATTTCCAATTCCCTGAAACGAGTTGATCTCCAAACTAAATTTTAACTTTAACCTGTGGTTTGATAGAACTTTTTTAGATTGATCATAGGCTATGAATTCAAAAATCCACGTATAATGGGTTGAAATGAATATTTATTGTATGCATTAACAAGGATATTAGGAGGTAAACAAAATTAATCCTTCTAAACATTTAAGTATCAATTAAAAAGTATGGACATAATGCACATTTGAACCATAAAATAATGATATATTGAAAATTAGTCTAAAAATATTTATTTCTACATATTTACTTTTTGAAACCAATCTAGTATAATAATGAATCTTGTTGTATTTCAGAAAGTTACAAGTGGTGAATGGTACAATTTCAATGCTACCAAAATCTAGAACCATAGAATAGCTAAAGTTAAGTACGTGTACATTGATGTGACAATACGAGGAATGTTATACAACCCCTCCCAACATTTTGCTACTTTTTCTTTTAACCCTTCTTTTTGGCGACCATTACAGCTACTGCTTATAAGTATAACTGGTTGTAGTCTTGTGGTGAAGGGAAGATAAACATTTATGTAAAATATTCAGCTGTTTTTGGAACAATTTGTTTGATTCAGAGGCCGATCTAGGTTTTGAAAACGGTGTGAGTTTAATTCCGCTTTGATCTTACATCTGTATAAGGTATATTGATTATATTCGTAAAAAGATACAATAAGTGGTTTCTGATAACTGTTTAATAGAGAAGCGAAGGTAAATCATTTTGATGCTCCAATTTTATACGGCTCTGATGGCTTGATAAAGTGAAATATTTGCAGAGGTGAAGGTACACCGTTAAACCCAGGCAGCCATTCATGATCATTCATTAAGGTGGTTAAATAATCTAATTATTATCTAAATCTAATAAGAGACCGCTAGCGATAATAACCCTCACAGATGAATGAAAAGGCATATATATTATATATAATTAACCATTAAGTAATGATAAATTTAATCTTTCAAAGTAACTTTACTTTTGTTGATGGGAAAATAAATTGTTAAATGGCATATAGCATAAATGGCATTTTATCTATTATTATACATTGAATAAAAAAAGTAACTTATCAAATATTTTTTTAAACAATAAGATAAACTTTTAGAATCATGGAAAGAAGTACCTTTCAAAGTACCCTTTCTCCTTTTTCTGGCCACTGCTCTAACCCTGCGGGACAATCATTAACACTTTACTAACCTCACCTAAAATAACCTTTCAATACCTACTGTGAAAATGCGACGAAACCGCAACTTCGTTTTCTTTCCATGACCCAACTTTTCTTTAAACATAAAATTAATAATATTTTGTATTTTGATCTATAACCCCTTCTTATTTCCTTGTTGAAATTTGTGTACAGTACATTTAACTTCAAATAGGGCTATCCATCTATTTTCTGTTTAAAGAATGAATCTATCCATGTGGTGTGTAAGAAAGTTCCAATGTTATTTTTAAATTTAAATTCTTTTAAACTTTTTAAATGCTTTATATCTTATACAACACTTTTTCTACCAATACAAAATAAATTGTAGCCTGAAAAAGTTGTTTGAAAGTTTTCTAAAGTGAAATGTTTTTATTTTCCCAATGTCATTTGCTAAAAAGAGTAATTTAGAAATTGTATATAGAAAAATAATTACAGAAACCTTGGATGTTTTAAAGATGGAGAATTTTTTCAGTTCAATTGTAAAAAAGAATTAAATTTTTCAGCTTTTTGAAAATAAAATAACAATCACTTGTTTAGTTAAAAAAAAATAGAATACCTTTAGCATAAAAGCCAATTATATGAATCAATATAAAAAAAATACACCAATTTTTATAGAGCAAGAAGTAAGAATTTTCCATAACCCTGGTAAATTTAAATGCTCTATCCACAAAGTTATAAAATTGAGTGAATTTTGTGAAATCATTAATCCCCCACGGCCTGACATTCAAAACATTGAGCTCAGAGGTGTAAAGCAAGTCAATTGTTGGATCAACTTGCTAAAAAATAAATATCTATAAAAAATAAACAATAATGTTAAGGAAAATTTGGCTGTTTTCATTATACTGCATACAGACCAAAAAAGTTTTTTTTTAAATGATTTTTTATGCTTTTATTATGTTGGGCTAGAATAAATAGAGGTTAGACGAGTTTTAAAGTGATAGTTTTAATTAAGAAATAGGTAAAGTTATTTTTCTTTTTGTGGTTGTTTTAATTTTATGGAGTTTTAGGGTTTTTTTATCTCTAATTCCTTTATCATATATTTTACTTGCAGCCTTAAAAAGTAGTTTTTATTTTATACATCTAGATAATCCTACAAAATATCTCTTTTTGGCCTTAAAGAAATTGAAACGCAGCGACAAAGTTATTTAAATTAAAGGCTTTCTAAATGATGAATCCAGGCACAGGACTAGGCAGAGTGTACAAAACTGACATTAACTCACCTTCCAATGCTGAAATGAAATAAATCTTATCGCTGAACTGACAGAGCTGGAATGTTTATTTCAAGATTTAATGATGCAAACAAACACACACTTAACACTCACTCTTAACAAATGTTTTCAAGTGTAAAAGGTTGGAGTTATTTTATAATCATAAATCTTGTATAAATCTACAAAATAAAACGTATATTGGGATTTATTTCAAAGATAAAGAGGATTTAAACAATTTTGAAAATTTAAATTTAAAGATACTTTTTCTAACTTATTCCTATTAATATTTTCTAAATAGAGTGATAATTTACACTTTTGGCAAGTTTAATGAAATAAATAAATTTTATAATTTAATTTATTTTAGTTAATTAAAATATACAAATAGTTTAAAGAAATCCCAATTTTTTTTTTAACCTAATTCCAAGACATTGTTGAATGTGAATATTTGAAATGAATGAATCTCTAATGCTAACAGATTAAGGTTACGTCAGGAAGGGAGGGGACAATTGACACTAACTAATACTCTCTCTCAGAATTAATACACTTAATCTGCTTTGCTACAGCTTATTGGAGGGAAAGGTTAGATCAGGATTGTTTATTTCATAACAACAGCATCTAAAATTCTAGACCAATAATTTTAATATGCATCTATTTCATTTATCAAAATGGAGGGTATATAGATGGATCCTCCATGTTCCCATTCATTAACATCCCTGATATAAAGAGAGTAGTAGGTAAAGCTAGAAGCACATTGAGTGTGAAATAAAGTAACAATGTCTAGAACCAAACAATGGTGATGGGGGATTATTAAGAGAGGAAGAGGTTATACTTCAGTCTGAAATGTTGCGGTTGGATTATTCCAGAAGTTATATCCGCACACATTTGTACATCCATATATGTATACCTTACACTCACATTAAGAAAGACATAACATAATCGTAAAATTTACCACTGGCTTCAGGTACTATACTTTTAAAATAACTAGATGACCTCAGGGTATATGTACAGAATACAAATGTGTTACTAATTTTTTTGGCTTAATAAACTTGCTAAAGAAATGCAACAGAGAGATTAAAGTTTTGATAACTTTATGAGGGAATTATTATATTGTGGAAATGGGATTAATCATGCACTTTTCAAAGCAGTAATTTAATCATAAAGGTAGTTACTTTATTACATCTAAATGAACTTAATGTAATTTTTTTTATTTCATCCTATTATCTTGTAATTTTCTAGTTATGATTTTGTACTATTGATATGGTTTGTCTTTCAGAACAAGTATAGTTGCTAATAACTTATGACAACTTTTACTTTTTCTTCTAAGTAATATGCCAATCATTAGAAACTTGCCAAGTGTTCTTTTTGCTCTGGAAAAAAAGGTACAATCTGTAAGTAAGAATGTGTAATGCGTCATCATTATCATATTCTAATTCTGTATAATCCATCTTATTATTTCAGATTATCTTTTTTAATAACATGTAACACCTATTCTTAATAAAGTTAAAAGGAAGCGTTTAATCTTTTTATATGACATTATTAGTTTTGATATCAACATTAAACTTATCTTCATTAATCATAAACTATTATGTAAGATGATATACCTAATTAGATACAATTAGCAGGAAATAGAGATTATGCAATGTATAAAAAGGTACAATTACCTAAAAATTGTTTTTCTTTTTCTTACAAGTAAGCTCAATAGTTTTCACAATACCTGTAACTTTTTTTCTGAAACTTTTATATACAAAGGGTTGTTAGTAACTTATTTTACTAGGTATGCTTATATAATGGTTAGAGTCAGGTACATGCACTTTTCTTTGGGATATCAAAGCAAAAGGATCAATCTGCCATATCTGTATTTAATTACCGTAAGCTCCATTCTTGACTCAAAGTAGTCAGACACTTTCTCATGGACAATCCTTGTGGTCTTTGTTTCCACAACCTTTGTCTCCTTGTAGGACCACTCACACTTGCACATGGCAGTGGCACGATACTTCACAACAAGCATAATTAGCTTGCCATCCTTTTCAGTGACAATCTTGGGTTTTTCAACAAAAGTTGGGGCTGCTCCGCCAGCAGGCTGGGGGGCGGGAGACTCTGGCTCAGCCTCAATGTTGAGGTTAAGTTTAGCCTGCAGTTGGCCATGGTCATTCTTCATCATACACTTGTAGTCTCCACCATCATCAGCACAAGGTTTCTAATTATTAGGTTAATAAATACTATTCTATGATTTTCATAGATTGGATAAAGAACAAGCAAATCATATAATTGGTTAAAAATCAAATGCACAAGTGTCTTATATACTAGCAAATAAATAGGAGGCGGAGTTTGAGGAAAAGAGTGAAGTAGAAGTTCTTTGGTATTTTGTTTTAAAAATTAAATAATAAGATACTTTTTCAATATATTATTTACTCAAAATCAACATATGATATTTGATAGTTTTGCTTACCCTCTATCCATATTCCTAAACCTAAAGATATAATCTAGAATATTGATCCTCTGATACACTTTTAATATCTAATGTGTTTCTAATGGTTTGAAAATAAACTATTCTATACTAAATCAAATATATCTATTGGAAACAATCAAAATCTAGAAATAAATCTATAAATGTTATACATTTGATAGAATATAATTGTAAAATCTGTATTTGCTAAATAATTTTAAAAAGATTTTTAGATATCTGTAATAGATGTTTTACCTAAGGAAAATCTATTTTACTTTCATCGTTTTTGATTGCAAATAACTTTCACTAATATAAATTTTATAATGTTATTATAATTTTTTAAAATTTTTTTTGGTAAATTTGTGAAATACTATTTCCTTAGGTAACATATCTCAGGTGCTTGATATACTGTGTTGACAACTACATGTACTACTTACCGAGATATCGAGCATGACCTCCCACTCGTTGTCCCCGCACTTGACGTACTTGACCTTGAACTTGGCCCCTTCACTGATCTTCTCACTGCCCTTGAACCACTGCATCTCGGCCTTGGGGCAAGATTTAACCTAAAAAAATGTTTTGTCAACATTGTGCTATAAGGGATTCGAACACAAGGAAGAGAAATTAGACTGTAAATTATACTATGAAATCATTTCACTATTCGATTGCTTGAAAAAAAATTGACTTTTAATGTTGAATTTTGAATAGGTTGTACAAAAAATCTGTGTCCAAACTTTTCGACCAATAATTTTAATCTTCTTATGGATTAGCACATTATCTTATTTTTTTCATTAAATTTCGAGAAAAGTACAAAAAAATTCACAATATTCAAGACATACTATTACTTTATATTATAGAATATATAACAATAATAATAAAAAATATTACATAAATAAAATGATCATTTAATATCCCATAATGGGTCTGGGTATTATGTAATACAAATAATAATAAAACAAGGACTCTTATGTCCATAAATTTACAGCTTGTATTTATTAGTTAAAAAAAGAATAATAAATTGATATACAGTAATTTTAAATGTTTTACGACAATAAACCAAGTAAATCTAAAGTACATATGTAGATAAGCTTCGTAGTGATCTTTATGTTCTAACAAACAAATGATTTGTTGAGCATGTGTGCTACAAAAATGATCTTTATCCTACCCTATAATGTGTAATGTGAATGTAAGAAATGTTCCTTAAATTTACGCGTGGATCATCACCCCCCCCCCCTTTATATATATTTTAATATTAGGTCAGGTGTTGGGGTGTCATATTAAACGTTGAATAGCAGTAACATTATCATCCTGATATGGGGCGTTATTACTTTTTAGTTATTTATTTTATAACTGTTAAGGTTTCTGTGATGACAGGGGGAGGGGGGGGGGAGGAGGAGTGTCAATAAGCCCCCAACCCCAGGAATTTTTAGTACCGGGGGGGGGGGGGGGGGAGGAGGAGTGTCAATAAGCCACCAACCCCAGGAATTTTTAGTAGCCCCCCATCGGAATGGAGTTAAAATATCTTTCTTGTCGTAGATTCTTCTAACTTTTATTCAAAATAACCAAACTAACTAAATTTAAATGATTTTGGGAAATGTATTTTGAGTGTGGTCCACAGTTGATAGGAGTGAAATTACCGAATGTAATATGTACTTTTGTGCATAATTTATCAACATTAGTCTACAATCATCATTGACAGAAATAAGTTTCCTTTTTAAAAAAAAGTGCAAAATAGTAGAAATTTAATTGAAAAAAATTATAAATGTATTTTACTCCTCTAAAAAAATTAACTCTCAAACTATATTTCTAAAAATCTTAAGGGGGGGAGGGTTAGTGTTATATCTCTAACCTTTTATACTCACAAAAAGTTTTAACTCCCATCCTTACACCCCTTTAAATATACTTTTCACCACATATTTAAACTTCAAAGAGATTTCAAAAATTATTATTGTACAGTGTACACCTCCTTTAAAAGAAACTTAGACTCTTTTGTATCTAGTAGACGTCTCTTATTAATCCTTAATGTCTGCATGAATTGCATGGCCTTAATAATCTAACAATTAATAAACAAGGACAATATTGTATGTTATAAACGCAGTATTTAAAAAAAACTTGGTAACTGGACTAAGTGTCTCAAAAATCAGCCATGTGAATCATCAAAATAAGTGATTATCAATCTCTTTTTTAGGGGTTTTCTTTTCACTTCTCCTCTCATCTTCCTCATTTTTATGGCGTCACATGTATGATTTTTGATACATTTTGTCCAGTTGCGTATTGTTGGACGGTCATCGGACAGTAAGGCATACTTTAGTTATAGAGTAACTGCGATACAACTAAAAAAAGTTACCTTAAACTTCATGGTAACCAGGGTACCAGTTTCATTGGGAACTATCCTAGGCTTCTCTGTAAAGGTTGGCGGGAATCCGCTGTCGGCCGCGGCCTTCTCGGCGGGCTTGTCGGCCGCAGCCTTTTCGGGCTCTGCCGGCTTTTTGCCGCCATCGCCCTCATCTCCAGCTATAAAAGAAAAATATTTAACAAAAATTCCAAGATTTTAGAAAAAAAATCGAAGATTTTTTTTAACAAATTCAAAGATTTTTTATCTATTTTTTTCAAAGTTTGTATGTTAAACCTTCTAAAACATTTTTTTGACAAAGTTAATTTATAAAAATGGATATAGAATAAATATTTTCGTACATGATGTTGTTATTTTAGCCAGCTAGGAGAAACATTATATCACGATATACGATAATTTTTGATATACAGGTATTCAATATCCATTTCTATTAGGTAGCTTCGCTACAAATAAACTGACTTACTTTCAAAATTGAGGTCAATGTTAGCATTAGAATCACCGAAGGCGTTGAATGCGTTGCATCTATACATGCCTGCATCCTTTAGGCTAGGCTCCTAGATAGATAGATAGTTATAGTTGCATCTATACATGCCTGCATCCTTCAGGCTAGGCTCCTAGATAGATAGGTAATTATAGTTGCATCTATACATGCCTGCATCCTTCAGGCTAGGCTCCTAGATAGATAGATAAATATAGTTGCAACTATACATGCCTGCATCCTTCAGGCTAGGCTCCTAGATAGATAGATAGATTTATAGATTTATAGATTTATAGATAGATTTATAGATAGATAGATAGATTGATAGATAGATAGATAGATTACTAGATAGATAGTTATAGTTGCATCTATACATGCCCGCATCTTTCAGGCTAGGCTCCTAGATAGATAGATAGATTTATAGATTTATAGATAGATAGATAGATTTATAGATAGATAGATAGATTACTAGATAGATAGTTATAGTTGCATTTATACATGCCTTCATCCTTCAGGCTAGGCTCCTAGATAGATAGATAGATTTATAGATAGATAGATAGATTTATAGATATACAGATAGATAGATTAATAGATAGATAGATAGATTACTAGATAGATAGTTATAGTTGCATCTATACATGCCTGCATCCTTCAGGCTAGGCTCCTAAATAGATAGATAGTTATAGTTGCATCTATACATGCCTGCATCCTTCAGGCTAGGCTTCTAGATAGATAGATAGATTTATAAATAGATAGTTATAATTGCATCTATACATGCCTGCATCTTTCAGCCTAGGCTCCTAAATAGATTGATTGATTGATAGAGAGATTGAACTAGCAAATACAAATTATGTCAAATGTTTTTCTTTAGTCAAACTGACTAAAATACACATATTATCTACCACCTCACTTCCTCTTTAGATACATAGCCCCTAGATGCTAGGGACCCAGCTATTATTCTATTATAGAAAGAAGTAAATTATTTTTGTCTGAAGGTTAAGATTTCGAAAAGTACTGAACTGAATGAGTTCACCTTTTTAGGAAAGATTGAAATTGATCCCGGGATGGAATTAGACTATTTTATTTGTAGATGGTTTTAACTATTTTTAGATAATTAAGGCTTTTTCTGTCCACTTTCTAACCCCTTTCAATGCAGAGTCCCTAATTATTTGAGAATTAATATACCTTGATAGTGAGGGTAAGCACATATTTATTCTTGCTATGCTTCTTACACTCGTATCTCATCCTCTGCGTCTCCTCCACCCTCTTGTCCTGCCTGTACCACGTGATCTCTGGCATGGGGTTGGCCTCCAGGGAGCACTCCAACACCAGGTTGTCACCCTCCTGACGGATAGTGGGCTTGCGAGGGAACCTAGATAGGTGGATGGTTAATTACAGGATTCTTGTGACAATTAGACATAATCCTTAAAAGTAGTACAACTATATTATAGATGATATATGAAATTCTTGATTTTTGGAGTGATAATCTTAAGCAAGATTAGGAATACTGTTCTTGGCATAATATAGCATCTTTAATCCATATTATGCATTCCACGTCTTAATTATTCATGACAATTTCTCATTTGATTATTTTTCTGGGTTCTAAATGATATTTTTGACTTTGATTTTAAAAGCGATGTTCTACTACAATTGTTAATGTTCTTATTTCGGAAATAGTTACACTTATTGAGTTGATAGTTATCCCAGTACTTATGTAATTAAATGTAAAGATACATATTTCTAGTTTTCATTTTATAGTAAAACAACGTTTTTTACTTCAATTTTATTTATCTTTAACTTAAAGTTTCATGCTTCCGCTATCTTCAAAAAGATTTTTAAAAACATTATTAGATGATTTATCAAAAAAACTTTTAGGGGATTTTTCAGCATATTACATTTTTAATAAAAAAAATACTAATTTTGAACAGCTACTTTTGAACAGCTAGTTTTCATATATTTGTTTTTATATCATTAAATATAGGATAATGATGTTTTGCCATTAGCTTGAAATGTAGATCTATTGTTGTTTATTTTCAATAAGAACTGTTTCAATATTGAAGCTTTTTCTCTGTGTAGCTGAACCCTGTTCGACTCTGAAGCTTTTATTATGTCAACAAAATCATTATCACAACAGCGTTTCAATATAATTTCAAGGTAAACATCAAAAATAAACTCTTTAACCTTTTTCTCTAAGTTTAATAGATTTTTTTGTGATCTATAAAGCTTTGTTTTCCCCACTCCGTTGAACGCATTTTCAAAATTGTTTCATACCCCTCAATTTTAACTTTTTTAGTATCCCCTTACCATTTGAATATCTTTTTGTAGGACCCTTTTTTATCCTGACCTTTCTGTACATGTTTTATTCCTTGGATTTGACTTATTTTACATTTTTAGTAAGTTTCTCAAAAATCAGCCATGTGACGTCATAAAAATGAGGGATTATCCATCTCTTTTTTAGGGATTTTCTTTCCCCACTTCTTCTCTCATCTTCCTCATTTTTATGACGTCACATAACTTATTTTTGAAACACATATTAAATGTAAATGTTTTTTATTCAATCCTTGCGTGTTATGAATAACAACAATCTTGTTTACCAAAATATATGACCATAAATTTAAATTTAGTTTATTAATTGGATGAAGTGAACTGCAGTGGCCATAAATTTTCTACAGTGTCAAAATTTAGGATTTATATTTATGGTATATTTTCTAATAAAATTTAATGAAATTCCCTACCCCATCTATCTAATTTTATTTTAAAAGTAAATATAAAGAATCGTTTTTCTACTTCTTTTTCAAATGGATATAATATGTTTTTTTTTAAATAAAAACCTAAAACAAAATGTAATTTATATAAGCTTATATTTGTTTGAAAATCAAAACCCAATAATATGGCCTTTCAATCGAAGCTTCTATATAATTCATTTTCTGCATTGTTCTTTTCGGTTGATACCTATTCTATATCAATTTATGTCGGTGTGTCTGTCTGTCAATTAAGATATGTTACTAAAATGCGTAGTTTAACCTTTCATTTTCGAACATTTCCTTTGTTTTTCCCCCCGCATTTTCTTTACATTCATTATTTTTTCATTCTAATTGTTATGTTTCTAAGCGCAATCATTTTTGCTATTGTATTCGATATTTTTGAAAATGATTGTTCTTGTTACATGCCCATAGGCCTGAAAGGTCTTCATTCTCGTGTTTATACAATTCAATTAAAATTGGAAATCAGCAAGGATATAAGCTATTACTAGTTGTTTAACCCTAAGCCCAAACAATTTTGAAAAACACCACTTATAAACTAATCAAAAATCCAACTTTAAGCGAAAACAATTAATTTTGCAATTTTTTTCCCTTCAAACTGCTGTTTTGTGTGATATACCCACTTCATCCTAATATCAATAAAAAGATTCCTAATAAATTATTCATACTATGATGATGCACTAACAAAATTTTATAATGTTGGGACTTCACATCCGCTCATGTATTTCCAGGAGTGATTTCTCTTGTAAAGATGGAGACACACTCCCAAAAAATATTTATAAACCTTTCCTGGACTTACAGAAGTTTCACTGTAAAGGAGAATTAACAGATTTAACAGACCCCTTTTTCTTTTTAAAAAGGATTTGAGAGTATGTAGCATACTTTTTGTTTTTATAATTCCATTCCTTTTATTTTAAAACAGTCAATAGATGAAGATTTTTTTTCAAAATATTTTTAAAGTAGTTTTTAAGGTTTTTAAAGACAAAATAACATCAAATGTATATCAAGACTTCTTTTACTTTAAAATTAAAAGTGTTAATAATTTTATTAATATTTTATTTTCTGTCCTTGATGACTTTAAAATTATTTTGTCTATTATTATGATGTTCTTCTGTTAGCTAATAAAATAGAAATGTGTCTCAGTTGAAATTTATGTTATGACAAAATTTTTGGTACTACAAATTTGAAATTTATGTTATAGCATAATTTTAGATACTACAAATTTAACCATAATTGCAAAAAAGTTTTTGATAATGGAAAATTTTAATGCATGAAAATTGACGTATTGACTTTTCAGTTATGATAATAGAGTTGCTACATTAACAGTTGTGATGTTTTCCATTCAATTTGTAGGCCTACATTTTAGTATTTAAAATTATACTTTTGTATTTTGTTCATATAAATACTATAGAAGTCTTGTAAATTTTATACAATACCACGAGTTTTTAAAATCAGCAAAATTAGGCATTTCAAAATATATTTGATTATGATTATCAATTATTGTTAGAAAAACTAAATATATTTTTCATTTGTAATATCCCCTTTTATAGATGTTAATTTAACAGGGAAATCTTCATCAGCTGTCTATCATCAGACAAAAAAAGTATTTTTGTTAAGAATTTTGCAGTTTTTTAAAAACTTGTAAACCCATAAAACAAGGTTAAGATTATCTTAATGGTGTGTTGTATAAATATATATATTTACAGCTGTTTACAAATAACTATAAGATATGGAAGCATAAAGAGTTGATATTCAGGGAGAGATAGAACAATGGCTTGTAAAATTAAACTGCCCCCACAACCTCAAAGTTTTAAAACCCTTTCTGCGATTATTTTGCTTAAAAAGATTGTGTGTCTTTTCCACTAATAATCTTAATCTATAAATTACTTTAAGGGTAAGTTTATGAATCAAAATTGGGCTTAGCAGCAAATTAAAGGTAGTGCGATGAAAGGGTTGTCTTAGTGCGAAAGTATTAACTGTACTGGAGAAACATTTTTATAGCAACATGAATTTAAATTTGATACAGTTTATGGTTCTTACAAATATGCTAAAATAAATAAACATTAAGACAATCATAAAATAAACCATAAAACCCAGCGATATAAGGATGGGTTAATGGATGGTAAATTTATCTTCTTTGAATTTTGTACTTGTAAAATTGTGCCTTTGGAAGCTGATTTTAAAGAGGAAGGTTATAAATTTCTAAAAAGTTTGAACTTTAAGAAAATTATAATTTAGTTGTTGGAGGAGTATGACCAAGGAATATCAGAAGCCTATTTTGCATAGCAGCCTAGCTAATCACTGTAAAAAACGGAAATGGGGGGGGTTCATTTTTAAAGAAATCTATTTTGAAAATAATAAGGTGGGGGGTTAGTGTTCGATATGCACTTTGAGGGAAATCGCCAATTAAGTTTAAGTTTACCTTGGGGCGATTCCATCAGGAATCTTTGGCTTGCCGACAATACCGCCGCTCTCCTCGAATGTAAGGTTGATGGTCGCCTGACTCTCGCCGCTAGCGTTGCTGGCCACAGCTCTGTATTGACCGGCGTCAGCAGCCTAGATAGATAGAATATAAAAAAAATACGCGAAAGATAGATACTTAAAAAGTTAGGTGGATAGATAGTTCAAACGAAATGAATGATAAATTAATATAACTCCTCAATGATAATAAACAAAATTAACCCTTATGTAGATTAGAATCATTGGTTGAAAATATTTGAAACCACTAGTGTGTAACCAATCAATCAACATTCAATAAAAGTACCCAAAGTTTTTAAGCCAATAAATGCCAGAACGTGGTTATGAAAATTTGGGTACCAGTGTAATTACCAATTCAATGTCAATCCTCCCCGAGTACAAACTTTCTTTTTGACCTAAATCAAATGTATTTGTATCAACAAGTGTATAGAAATTACTAGACTAGCAATGTTTATTATTATTTATCCTTACTAAACACTTTTTGCTGTTAAAAATAGAGCAAGTCGTGTGGATACTAACCTAATCGGGAATAGTCCCTTTCGTGGCAACGCCCCTTAAGGGGCGATTCGTCGTATTTCTAAAATGGCTTTTTATAGGTTATTTTAAGTTAGGTTAGGTTATATTGGGTTAGGTGATTGCCCCATAGGGTTAGGCAATTGGCCCCGCAGGGTTAGAGCCCCCTGCAGAGGCTAGAAATAGGAGAAAAATACAAAGAATCGCCCTTTAAGGTGCGTTGCCACGAAAGGGACTATACCCGTTTTTTCTACTACTACCTATGCGAAGATACATTGCAAAGGAGTTTGAGGTTAGCAAGATCATATGGTAAACTATACACAGACAGACATACATTCATACAGATAGACATCCTGTGACTTGTATAATAGGATTACCTTGCATTCATAGCCTTCTATATCAATCTTTAGAGCTACTGGGGTATTCTCTGGAACTAGGTCTAGATAAAAGTTTTAAATAAAGGATATTAGCTAAGATTATGGTTGTGCCGGATATCTGGTTTGGCCGGATATCTGGTTTGGCCGGATATCCGGCCATTTTCAATATCCGGCCTGATACCGAATATTAAAACTATCACGATACCGGATATCCGGCTGATTTCTAGTGCCAGATATTCGGTGTTAGCCAGATATCAGGTATCCGGTCAAAAAAGTATCCAGCCCAACCCTGGCTAAGATATGGAAAATTTAGGAGACAGTGACAAAAAAAACTTTTGGAAACCATTGTTTTAAAGGTCCTAGGGGTCATACAAATGTAGAAAAAGTATCTTTAAAAAATTGTAATCAGTAAAAATATAAAAAAACTATCCTTTTTTTCAAAAAATGTCAATAATATGTTAAGAATTTAATAATATTACCTAAGAGATCCTCTAATCTGATAGAATGTATAACATCTAAACTAATTTCATTCTCAGACTGAAAATAATCAATATTGATTTACACGTTTTATGACAAATACCCCCCTACCCTTCGCACCCCAACCATTTAATTTTCTATTATAGGTCAGGGTTTAGATTTTTTCCATACCAGGTAGAAGGTATAACCAGCAAGTGAAATAAATCTTAAATAATATTTGACAGACTGACAGACATTTTGCATTATTGAGTAGGTAAGAAGGTTTACCTGCCAAACTTCTTTTTTTTATAGAAATCTAAATCTTCTCATTATAATATTCTAAACATGTCAAATGTATTTAAATATGCATAAACATCACCAAGGGCGTCCAAGCTTTTTAATTTGGGGGGGGGGGGGGGTAAAAATTGAATATTTTTTTTTTTTTAGGTTTGTTTAAAAAAAAAAGGGGAATGAAAAGGTTAAAAATTGAAC
>LS055411.1:0-16063 GCA_900241095.1 Acartia tonsa
TAACCCTGAGAGTGTCCGTTGTTTAATGAAGATTATTGATGAAAATGGTCGATATTTCTTATACATGGCGCGCATGTCCATGCAAAACTGCAAAAGTATGAAATGATCCAAATGTTTTAATGGTTCAGTACCTTATGGTTAGAATTCAAATTATTATATTACAATTCTAATAGAAATAAGCATATGATACTGAGTATGTTTTTTAAGTTTGAAATTGGGAGAAAATGATGATTTGCTGTTTTTTGTAAACATTACTAGATTTTTTTCTTCTTTCTTGCATAATAAACTTTCCCCAATATGGAAAAATAGCCTAGCTACATAAAAAGACTTCGTCTCATATATAATTGCAAAATATAAACAAATTACCTCTAAAAAATATAACAGTTCTGAAAAAATAAAACATATAAAAATGCCAAAGTATTTCATTAAAGTTTAAAATTTCTTTGTTTGAGAATTGAGAGGAAAGAGGGTTAAATAGCTGTATGTCTCCACCCTGTGGATCCTGTGCCGACTTCAATTGGAACTTGAAATATCAGCCAATAGCGTTGGAAATATTAACACAGCCAAGTCTTTACAAAAGAGCAGAAAGCAATTTGCTAGCATATGAAAAAAGGTCCCCACCAATGGATCCAGTTAGTTGTCTGGGTTATACATCTAAACTTATATATTTATTGTTTGAGGCATAAAATTTAGATTATCCTTGTCGTTCATTGATCATACTATAACCCTGACATCATATACAAACAAGGAAACATGCAAAAACCCTTCACATCTCTCCAAATCAATTGTCATATATCGAGTAACCAAACTTTTATCTATAGTCTTCTTTTTGTTCTTCTAATAAGGGAGATAGTGCAGATAGATAACACAATATTGTTATCTCATACAATTGTGTTTGTTTAATAAGATCACAGAAACTTTAAGATTAAGTTCTCCACAGTTTTTGGATTGGTATTTTCTTGCTGGGACATATAGGTAGCTTCGGATTTATCTTTATTTAACTTTTTTAAAACAATTATTTTATGTTTTGTAAAGAAAGTAATCCAAAATGAGAAAGTAATCAAATAACAATTACTATGTAACATGTAGTTCACCAATATATAATTTGTATTTATTCACTTGTGCGTAGCATATAATTTTGTACTTGTATTTCTCAATTAACCTTATCCATGTGGGATTAGTTCAACAAACAGAGCTACCAACCTATTGCTCAAGTTACAATATTATTGTATTATTTTCAAATTGTAACAAAAAAAATGAATTATTAATGAAAGTAATGATTGTATTGATTAACAAATTATTTTTGATATTCAAAAAAAGTCAAATGCCAGGTGTGACATTTGAACCAATTATTATGCTTATTAGGGAAGAGTTAATATGATAATAATATGTAAATTAATAGTATTATAATATTGCCACTGGATAATTCTAGATGAGATGATTTATATTCACCATAATACGCGTATAAATATATCATATTTCTTTTATTACCTTGACCTGTATACAATTAGACACAATCAAAGGTAATATAATTATTCTGATCAATACTCAGGAGCAAATGCAAAAAGTTATTGAGTCAGCCATTGCATTTAGATTGTGTAATAATATTCCAATGCAGATGGAGCTGTTCCAATTATAATTTAACAACTAGGGTAAGGCTTGATTTAGAAATTAGTGCATTAAAGTACAGATGTTCAACAATAAGGAATTGTTGCTGATATTAAACAATTATTCTATAATTTAGCTTTTAAACAGATAACTAATACAATGGATAGTTTGTAATTTCAGTAATTTAAGTTAATCTTTGATTCTATATTCTTTAGAAAAAGTCTATGACAATTCACAAAATTACATTTTGAAAAAACTGTCTACATCAACATACTGTCAGTAATGTCAGGTTTGATATTTACCAATCAAACAAATGAATTGCACAAGTTAAAGAAAAAAAGTTTTCATTGATTGTTTGAAGTTACTTTGTGAAATTTTTGATACATCAAATAAGTCAATATAATAATGTAAATACAGTGCTTCTAGCTTAGAAAAAAATTATTTACTCTTCTAGTTAAAACATCTCTATTGACAAATAAAGTTATTGCATACTACAAGTTGCTAGCCCTGAAATAATTCCAAGTCTGCACAGTGAGGGGTGGATAATGATATACAATACACCCTGGATATACACTTAATCAGAGTAATCCTAAAAAAGCAGTAGGATTTACATTTCCCATAAATATTAATCAACCAATCTAAGATTTGTTTGCCTATTTGCTTATTGTAGAGTAGTATTATTATCATAATTCTCCTGGTGATTTTCTAAATTCTAAAATACTGGTCAGTCAAATTGCTTAAATTGTACATTTTATTATAATATAACCGCCTAAATAATAAGATTATTTTCAGAAAACAGGAGGAATTGAATTTCTTTAATATATTTTTATGTGTACTAATTTTTTTGAGACTATTTAAATTCAAACTGTAAATACTTTATGTTTATGAATTCACAGTAAAAATATTTTTGAATATGTATCTATGAATACAATGTTGTTATGTTCATGAAATCATGAATGAATCTATATTCAAAGTGCTGTATAATATTTTAAGTGTTTTTTTCTGTTGTAACAATATTCCTTGGGGGGGAAATATTGTAAATATTTTGAATTATATATTAACACTTATTGCAAAACCATTCCAATAGAAAAAGTTTTGATATCCATCAATATTATTATGAATACTTTTCACCTCTGTTGTGGAATAATTTATGAACTGCAATGCATAAATATATATACAATATATTCTCTATACCTATATCTATATATATATATTTCTGCTACTGTATATCAATAGATACACATAGCATAAAATAAATATAAATGGGGACAGATATAAAGCATATATACAGTATAGATGTCAGGCTATTGTACATATTTTGTTGGCATAAATACCACAAGTTATATTTTTCTTTATTTCCAGGACCATGTACAACAATATACACTTTTATCTCCATCTTATGCTTCAACTCAAACAAGATGACATTATGTTTTCATGCTTTTCTGAGCAATGGTAATTCTAAAATTTTAATACAATTTCGAAAAGATAAATTCTTAGATTATAAACAATAAAGAAATATAAATTGAGAATAAACTATTTAGTGAAATTAGAGAAGAACAGTAAGAATACTGCTTAAAAAGTATATCCTTATAATAAAGTAACAGGATGTCTGTCTGTTTGTTTGTTTGTCTGTACCAAAGGATCTCGCTAACTGCTGAACCAATCAGGTTCTCCTTAATAGGGTAGCTTCTTATAGATCCTGGGAAGGTTTATAACTATTTTTGGGGAGGGTACTACCACCCTCCCAAGAGAAATCGCCTCTAGAAAAAATTACCCTTCCACAAAAAAAAAGAAATGGGATTGGGGGGAGGTCGACCCAACCTACCACACCCCAAAATTATTGTTTTACTTTGTAAAAAGTCTAAATTAGAAAAATGGGTTTTGAGATTCACCTCTCCCTTCATCAATTCCCACTAGAGGCCTCTAGGGGAGAAGCCGCTTGTATTAGGTAAAAGTGTATCATTTAAAAGCCACCCATTTTCATTCATGTTTTTAAGTATTGGAAAGTTAAATAGTTAATGAGAGTTGGTTATCAGATACATTGCTTTGTATTAAGCTTAATTAAAGATAAATGTGATTATGTGATAGCTGCACAAATAAAAATTAGCATTTTCTTTTTTTTTATGTTTTGTGCCTATATTATAGTACATATTACATAAATATATATTCATGAAGAACTGATTATTGACATGTTAATGCTTTCTCACATACAATCACAATTCCCCTTCTTACATGTAATTTTCTTCCTACTTTAGTACAAATTATATGCCATGCCTTTCATTTATCATAGATTATTATTTCTATAATTCTTATGACTTAAAAAGATATGTTTTCAGTATAATTTCAAAAAAACTATAGACATAATTTATTCATTTAAAGTTGCATTAAGTATCTAATTGTGGTTATCATGAACAAAGAATATTACAAATTTCTTGATTTTTCGTAGATTTTTTATTTATTATTCTCTGTTTATTTTTATTATTTTAGGTTTAATATATTATTCCAACATCTTATTGTGTGAAGTTTTATATAATTTAGGTTTAAAATTAACATTATTTGTCAAGGCTATATTTCATGCATCAAAGCCATCTTGTTTATATTGTTCTGCCTAGTTGTAACCTAATTTCCTGCACAGAGATTCTAAGCATTAATAGACATAAACACACACACAGTCTCATACCATTAATATACACACATAGATTGTAAGCATTAATATTCTATCATTGTCTCTTATATTTTCCTTTACTTTGTGTATGTGGATAAAGCAGAGTATACACACAGAAACAAACACATACAAATACATTTTCACTAAAAGATCTACAATAGAAGACACAATAGAAAAGTTGGGTGTGTTGTACAGTTGAGGTATTAAATTAGTACTTGGTTTGCTTCCTTAAACAATAAAAACATTTGTTAAATAGAAGTTAAAAAATAAATATTTCAGGTACCTAAAACTTTTGTAATGCCAAACTATTTCTCAAAAACAAACAATGTTCAAACAAAATTAAACTTAAACATTTAAAATGTTTTTTTTTATTTGAAAATTGTTAGTTATGATTCCCTAACTGAAGTACACTATGTATAGGAGAGAAAAATATGTCTGTTTAATGTAAACATGCTACATACAATTACTTTTTCTCTTACACCCGCCTGTCTATACTTTTTTTCAACAAGGACACAATGAAAACAGAAATGAATATTAAATTTAAAGTTTTAGATTTTTTCTTTTTTTATTACAGTAAATGTAATATGAATTTCAGCTATTAGGAATATAAATATTATGAACTTAACTTTAAACTTTTATCATTTCAATTGTTATTATTTTAATATACTTATCCTTTGACTAACTAAACTTATATCTGTTTTCAACAAGGTTGGGCAAACAAAAAATGTGGCAAAAAATGTTTTACAAAACAGATAAGGTGTTTACATGTAAGAAAAACAATAGATTTATTTATGCTTCAACTTCCAGCTGAGTTATATTCATATAGCTTCAATAGGGTAAGGTACTTTCATCTTTATTGTAAGGTATTTAGTAAAAAAAGAGCATTGTATTTTTTTTGAATAGTTTGAATAATTTTAATTTTGTAACATTTTTGTGGTTATTTGCATTTAACAAACTTTATTCAAAATGTTCTTTTTTTACAATTTATGCAAAATTCTTTTCAAAATTCAATGTAAACAATCAAAGTCATTATTTCAGTTTTCTTAATGTATGTATAATAGTATAATGTAAGAAAAACTGAAAAGAATGAAAGAAAAGTTCTAGTCTATAATAATAATTATGATTAATCCTATTACAGAAAGATATCTAAAAGTTGATGGGAGGGGAAAGAAGACATTAGAATATGTTACTTCATGTTAACTAAAGTAAGAGAAATAGTCAAATTAAATTATTGTATTTAACCAGATTTCAAATGCAAACATTAATTCAAAATTACATTGAAGGAACAAATAATATTTTTTTTCCTATAATCATTAAAATCTGCTGAAGGCAATGAGAAATTAAAAGGTATTCTAGGACTTCATAACAGATCAAAGAATATTGACTGACATATTTTAATTCTTTTCTAGAATATATAATAAGGCTAATTGTAGCTAATAGGAAAAATAATCTATATTGTTGGAAACCGGATCCAATTAATCAGCTGATTATGATATTTGTAGCTCTGTTGAGATTATTCATGTGTGAGTACTTGAGAATATCAAGTAGTTGGGGATTAGTAGGATATATATATACAGACTTATTTAATCAATCTATTTATTGTACATATAATAGTTGAGCTTATTTTGGTTTAGTCTGTCTAATAAGATATAAAAATGTATTTAGCATTTGTCTTTTTGATTGTAAAAACAAATCATAAAAGGTAAAAGAAGTTAGGTAGTAAAAAAAATTACAAAAGCTAAAACTATACTGTTTGTCTTTTTTTTCAATATTCTAACGAATCTAACTTAAATACATTATTTTGATATACTTGTACAAATTCATGTATCTAATGTGAGTGAACCAAATATTCAGAAATTATTTTTATACAAATGTATATATTGACAGACCAGAAATAGAATAGCTACGCTTAAAAAATAGAAAGACAATTATAGATGTAAATAGCAGAGTTGTGGTGTAAAAATTTGTATGGAATTTGTAATGTCTAAATTTTCTCATTACTATACTACAAACAGAATACTAAAATACTATTTTTCTAATGTAAGAAAAGCCTTTGATACAAGAAACTGTATAATTTTTACATTAAACAACATTTAGACAATTTTACAAAATTCAATATCATATGTGATGAGCTGGTTTTTTAGTCATAAAAATCATAAAATGTAAATCAAATCGAAGGTGTATTTTTTAATATTTCTTAAGTGAAAATAAGAAAATACTTTAAACTAAACATATTACCTAAAATAATACACCAATTCAAAATGCATAATAAGACCTATTAGCCAAAATTTATCAGTGTTAAAAGCTTGAAAAATGGTAGCATAACTCAGCAGTGAGAGAAATATCCATTTAGAATTTGGAAAAAGATTTTTGATAAATGTATCTGGGAAAACGATTATGCACCCGTTTATGCATTCTATATATTTACACATATATACATTTCTATATAAATCTATCTATATATATTTATATTGCATTTTATGTGTGTGTTTTAGGAAGTGTTTCAGTGTTTGAGTTGAGCAAGGGACAATCTGTAGCATACATTTGTAAAAAGATTTTTTTCCATAATTAGTAAAACTGCTTTAGATTTTAAGGTATTAAATATAGTTACCATTTTAGAACAAGACTTAAAAGCATTTTAATGTTGGGGTTTGTCCCTTTAGGGAATTAAAACTTATTATAACATAATTTCAGATAGAAAGTGTTCCTTTGGTATATCTATTTGTTATTTATTAGATCATGACTGTCCCTTTATGTGTATATTTATTTTGCCTACTAAGCTAGGATAAACCTATTCATTTCACGTTAGGAAGTTAATCTATCATCACTGTGATGCACTTTTTTGTCCTAGGGGTCCTTCAAAATTATCAAAAAGTGCTCAATTTAAAAAAAAGGGTAATTGTAATTTGTGTGTGCACAAGAAGCCCAGAAATAACAAATTAAATGAGAGAAAAGCTCAAGAAACAAGTATATTTTTATATTTTTTCTTATTATTATTTAACACATGTTTAAAAGAAATTATTCATTTTTTTATTTTTTGTAAATTTGTAACCCCCCATCCGTTTGTCGGGGGATTAAAATATGGATGGAGAAAGTTAGGTATTTAGTCTGACATTGTTTTAAGTCAGTTTTCTCCTCCCCCGTAGCTTTCATCACCTGTTTACAAGCCATGCTACTCCGTGATTAATTGCAAAATACTTAGTTTATATTTTTTATGTTGTATCAAAAAATTAAAAGGGTTAATAAAAATATATGGCAGGTGTTCTTATTTTATGATATTCGTGAGCAACAACTTTTTTTACCAATGACCTTTATCTTTTTGGGCTTGACCTATATCCCCATAAAATAGCCTAGAATCTGTCATAGACGTTCTCATATGTATTATAAGCTTACTAAAGTTCCAATATCATAAGTAATCTACCTATAATATTAGTATTCAGTTAAATAAAAAACATCATTAAATACAAAAGTATTTTTTTGTGTTTTTTTACCCACAGAAAATTGTATATTTGCGAGTAAAAAATAATTAACATACTTAGAATGACTAAACCTTACATTTGTCTAGGTAAAGCTCTTAGTAATATAGCGGATTTTCACTAAAAATTTTGGGAGATTTTTTGTAAAGCTTGGAAAAAAAGGAGTAACTCAAAAATAATAAGCAGGACTAAGTAGCTCCAAATTAATTGTTTTTTGGTTATCTTTTAAATATTTAAACTGTAGAAATACTTCTATATTCCTGATAAAAAAACACACTCATAAACAAGCAGTTTTTCCTTAATAATATATTAACAGGGTGACTTGCGTAAAATGGACTATTTCTAATTCTAAAATATATGTACAAAAAATATTAGAGAATGTACTATTTCAACATTATCTATATTACATAGTAGAATGATATCTGTCCGTCCGTCCGTCTGATGCTTAAGATCTCGGTAACCACTGAACCGATCGGATTCTACTCTTCATGTAATAAACCTGCTGGTCCTGTCGTGGTTTTAGGATATTTTCTTGGGGGGTGGTTCACCCCCAACCCTCCCAAAAAACAAAAAAAATCCTCCTTTCATTTTTTTTTGCTGATGCACGTAATAAAGACATTAATACTGCACCACTACTACTACTGTATTGTTTTTGAGGCAGGTAATTAAAACATTGGTTGAGCTATCTTCTATTCTTGCTAAGGGTGCAGTTAAAGAACGCCCCCTGTATGTAAAATATATAATGGCATATAAGCACATTTAATCATTTTTCCAATGTGCAATAACTCTTTCCCTTTTTTTCCTATCTTTCCTATTACAATTGTTTCCACCCCATGTCTAAGTCTTGTTTTGCTCATTTTTTTTCTTTTTTTATTTGTTTAAGACCAAGAATTTTGAGTTTTTAAGTTTTGAAATCAGATGAACAAGTTAATTTTTTAATGTCAAACTCATGAATCATAAAAAAAGTATTAGTTTTCTAAATAAATAAATTGCATTGGAAATTTCTTACTTTGTATATTTGCATATTTATTGTTATTCAGAGAGGGAAAGGAGTATGGTGGTTAAATCATAATACAACCTTGTCTTGTCTTCACCTATATGGTTTGTCAAGGAAGGTTTTTTACACTCAAAGATGGGAAGAATGTGTAATTTTTGTCCATTGTACCATCCCTGAATCTGTAATCACTTTTCTAACTTTTTCACTTTTTTATTCTTTCTCATTTTATACATTTGTTTCTCTGAGAAAAAAATGTACAGTTATATAACGATAAATATGAAATTAATTTTTTAAATATTTCAGGAATCACATAAAAGTTGGTGTTTCCCATCTTTTAATCTATTTCACGTGAAGCATCTTATAGTGTCTATAAAAAAGACGTCATATCATGCAAATGACCAATGATAGGCAAGTATATGTAAATTTATATCGAACAATGGTAAAATGTATCATTGGTCATTTGTATTGAATGACGCCATTTTGTTATAAGCACAATAAGCTGTTTCATTTCACTTAAAAGAAAAGTATAGAGAGGGTATAAGCTATATATAATTCTGCTCACAGGGCGGGGACCCCTGTTCAGATTTTGTATTTGGTCTATGAAATCAGCAAATAGTCTCGGAGATATAAACAAAAACGAGTCTCTACAAAAGATCAGAAACAATCTGCTATCAAAATAGTTATTAACCTTTCCAGGACCTATGAGATGCTACATTTTAAAGGAGAACCATTTATGTTCAGTGGTTATCGAGATCCTTCGGTACAAACAGACACACAGACTCAAAGACTGAGACATCCTAGTACTTGAATAAGCTTAGCTTTTATGGGCTTAATCCTCCTTATTTAAATTCCTTTAGAATTTAGAAATCTCCCCTTGAAATCTATTTTGTCTATCTTTCTTTCTAAAATTCCTAAAATTCCAAGCCTGAAATACAACTACAGGCTTTTTTTTTATCTTTTTCTCTCACTATTTCTCTCTCTCTCTCTCTCTCTCTCTCTCTCTCTCTCTCTCTTTCCTTTTTTCTCCTTATCTCTTCCCCCTTTCATTCGTCTACTTACAATTTTATGTGAAAAGCAAAGCTTTTCAGTAATTTCTTTAAATATGTCATTGTATTCAAAATTATTAGGCATGTTAATATAATATTAATGTCAGCTTTTGGCAGCCAAGGATGTATTATCCGCAGTTTTTACAAAAAAATCTTTTAGCCGCGGTCTAACAATTTTAGGTTAATGCCGCAGCCGATCTGTAATGAAGACGAAGAAAGCGTGTGACGTCATAAAAATTGAGGGATTATCCATCTCATTTTTAGGGGATTTATTTCCCACCCCTCCTCTCCTAATCCTTCATTTTTATGACGTCAGAATTTTTTGAGGGACTTCACCTGTCATGAATGTTGTCGTCCTTGTTCTTTTATCAGTGAAAAGGTGTCGTTCAAATTTGTTTTCCTATTAATTTTTATCCTTTCTTATCCTATTCCCATTTATTTGAAAGTGGGCAAAAAGTACCTTAAACATTTCAACATTGTACAGAGATTTTTCAGGGCAAAGTTTTTCTAAAATAAACTTTGTATAAACCTCTGCCCGTCATTAGCAGGGGAAATGGGAGACTGGACAGTAAATTACACTGGTACCCAAACTTTTATAACAATATTATCTTATTCGTTGGCTCAAAAACTTTGGGTGCCTTTTTGAAAAATTTGGTTAACCATGAATTTAATCTATTAATTTTTTTTTTTTTTAGAGTAGCTTTACTACAATAAAAACTCCATTCAGATTTATTTTAAACAACATTATTGCCACAAATTTCTGATATTAATTCAACTATTGAACGCTTGATTAAGTAATTTTGAACAATTATGTATAATATGTATCATTCTTCAAAATCAAAGACGTTGTCGTCTTCTTGAATATTGTGTTTCCAATAGATGTATTACACTAGATGGTCAATCAGACACAGACGTCAATTTAAAAAAAAACAACAGACGAAGTTATTTAGCCGGTAGATATAATTTCCCGAAGCAAAGCCCTATTCCAAGAAATTAAAGTAATGTTGCTGTATTGTTTGTATACTGTATTCCTATAGGTCTATTTAGGGAATTGATTATCTAAACTTAATATTCATTTCGTTGCCTTTTGTTATTTATAAAGCGTAGCCATTTTTGAATTACTTTCAGCTATTCAGTCAGTCAGTGTTTTTGTAGGTGTTTTAATTTTTTTTAAATTCTATATTATCAAAGTAAAAGACATTCATAAATTTAAGTAAAAAATGCGGCTTTGAAAATAATCATCTTTGTTTAGATTTTGCCATGTTTTGAATCATTTTTATTGGTCAGCCGCAAAAACAATTAAATTATCAAAACTGATAAAAACGATATAAAACATATTTTAACATGCTTCAATAATTACAAAATCTTACACTGTAAAAAGTGTGGTTTTACCTTTTATAATTTACACATGAACAAGAGCGCAGTTTTACAAAAAGTATTCTTTGTCCATTGAAAAATTCATGAAGAAAAACATTCAATCTTACATTCATTTTGTTTTATAGCATACAATAAATTAAAGAATATTTTTGTATAATGCATTCAGGATTAATAAAAATTAATAATAAACATTAAATTCATTGTTTAATCAAGATCATTAATAAAATGGTAGAATGTCTATTTGTTTGTATCTATCATAGCTCTGCACTAAAAGATCTTAGTAACTGTTGGGCCCTCTTTCTTATTTGTCTTTTAAAGCTAAAATTTTTAGTTTTGAATCGGCTTCCTTCTCCCCCCCCCCCTTTTAATGCCTTAAAGGGCTCTAGGGGGCGTTACTTTTAGACAAATAAATAAAAATCTATTACACAGACAGGCAAAATGATTTTAAAGAAGTTGCTTTGCTACTCTATAATAATAATAAAAACATCAAATTCCCAGTAGATGTAAAAATTGGATTGAATACTATATTAAAACATTCATTTTTTTCAAAATTTTCTCACTAATTATTCATTTTAAAATCTTCTTCAATTTAAATTGTGTATAAAATATAACATATAAATTAAGAATAACAATACTTCTTTAAACTTACAATTAAGCATTGTCAAATAACTCTGATAAGACTTAAAATAAATATTTCTTAAAACTGTCACTTTCTAGCTTTATCTAGTATTATTTATCAGATAATCTTAGTAAGAAAAATGCTTTCTGAAACTGTTAATTACTCTTTAGTACTAATTAACCTAAGTGTTTTGTAAAATGTAAAATAATATACTTCATCGTTAAAAAGCCAAAAATAAAAGTTTACAATCCTAAATAAATTTGCCAAATGTTGCAGTTAACTTTAATTTTGCCAAAAAAGGGAAATTCTTGAAAATTTACTGATTTGCCTATCTGATGTAATCTAACCCTCATTATTGCATTTAAATCAATTAAAAAAAAACTTTGTACTTGAATTATTTGCCCACCCCACTTGTTTTGCTTATCGAAAAGAAAATAGCAAAAATTTGTTCTTATCTTTAAAGATATATATATTACAGAATTCTTTAGCCAAGTTAAATATTTTGCCAATTTCATTCAAGGTTCTTTGTTTTTGTGACTAAATATTTTTATCTTTATTGTTTTAAGAATATTAATAATCTATAACATCTTGATCCTTATATTTTGCATTGCTTAATATATTTTTAAAAGTTTTAAAGGTTTAAAATAGCTTTTTTTCTTCTTTTTGTGACTCTTTTTTAGCTAGTAATATTTTCATATATTATACAAAAAAATACAAAAGATAAGCAAACACTGTGATGTAATTGTTTTCTAATACAGGATAAATTAGTAAGACATTTCAGTACCACACTCAGGGTAAGACAAATGATTCCTCCTCTCTCTCCAATGAACAATTGAAAATATAATAGAACTTTTACTTTTAACATTTAGTAACTGATAGTTTTCAACCTTTTCATAATATTAAAATGTTGAATGTAATCATCTTATCTGAATATATTTAAAATTATAAGTTTTATTTAGTGTTTGATTTCATTTTTATATTGCAAGTGGCCCAACCCTAACCTTTGCATCCCAAGAGGGAAATGGAAGGAACCCCAATAATGTAGTGGGGTGAAATTTTTTAGGGAGTGTAAACAAATCCCACCCATTAAATAACCCAAAAACTCAAAAAGAACCATTACAAAACCTCCCAATAAAGAGTTGACCATCATTCCATTCAACAAAAAAAGATATATTTTGACATACAGAAAGAAAGACAAATGACATTTACCTTTTATTATATTAATAAAAATGTGTAGTACTTAATATGTTAAAAGTTATGTCAAAGCCTACATCTGTAAACAGGTAAATACTTGTAAATGATGTTATTTTTATTGAGCATGAAAAATACATAGATCTAAGAAAAATAATATTACATAAAAAAAAAACTATTTGGATAAGAGTAGAGGAGTGGGAGATGGCTGGAAGAGAATACAGATAAAGTAGTGAGATGCGTACACTAAAAACTTTATTCTTAGTTTAGGTTGCCAAATTGTGAAGATAATAGAGTAAATTTTTCACAATTATGACAATTACCACTATATTTGTCACTATAAGATATGCTAAAGTGTGTTATAGGATATTTTATGCATAAGATTAACATAAATAAGAATTATGATTATATTTTCTAAACTTATTTTTTTTTTAAATTGACTTAAATGAATGATTTAAGTACATAATAAATATATAAGTATTGTTCTGGACCTTATCTTACATTTTTTATTTCTTCTAAAATCTAGTGTCTATGCATTTGAAGGGACAGAGAGGGACTAGAAAAATAGCTTATAACCATCCAAAGACTTAAATCTGAAATAATATAACATAATGCTATCACAGGACCTATGTGAAGCCTACCTAAACTAGAGAAACAAATCATTTTTGTAATTATTGAGATACTATGCTTTAAACAAAAAAAGAACCTTACTACTTTACATGATTGAATATATCTTTCTTTATGGCGTCAAAAATAAATAGTTACGATCCTAAAAGCCTTTAGTTTATTTCAAACTTTAAACTTACACATCAATGAAATGAGCTATCTAAATATTAAACATTTCAAATTAAACTATTGTTTCTAAATAAATTGAAATTGAAAATAAAAGGGAAACAAATACAACCTTAACATAACTAATTAATTTGTTTAGTATTGTTTTAACAGTGTACACTTTTAATTTGGTTGCTCTGATCTTAGTGAAAATGTGCTCAGTATCATGTGGTAACATATCTCAGGGTAGAAACTAATTGATGGTCAAACTTTTGTGACGTGAACCATTTAGTCTCTATATCTCATTCTAGAACAGTTTTTTTATGTTCTCCCTCCACTATCTTTATCTATATACATTTAAGGTAATCTCTTTCTTACCCAAAGTCATTTTTTCAAATTTTTACATTTCTTTTTTTTATATTTTTTTTTTATATTACCTGCAATCTCATAATAAATTGTAAAATTGTACAAAAAGTGTACAAAATTACTTTTGTAAAGATTTAAAATTAAAACTAATAGCTGGAAGCCAAAATGCTTAAATATGTATATATAACTGTAATTTATGGATTAGGAATTCAATTAATATTTTATCCTTTGTGCATTCAGATTACTGTTAACAACATGTAATATTTCTTTTTGTATAAATGGTGGAGTGAATATATCATGATTTACAAGAATTTATTACAATTTGTATCCATAATCCCTCAGGTGTGGGATACAATAATCACAAGTATTTCATTTTATATTGCAAATTAGAATTTAATGCTTTATAGCTTTCTTAGGATTTTAATGATTAAATACAAGATTATATATTTTCTTTATTTATCTACAACAACAGATAATACTGCACCTTATATAGAAAAAAGCAATGGATTCAATAAAAATCAAAAACTAAATTTTATAAGAAATTACTTTTTATTTAATTTTAATTTTTATGATTTTTGTTAAGTATTTGCACATGCCACTCATATTGGAATGAACACTTACCAGAGCCTGAAAATAATGTATTTGATTTGTTAAAAATGCATAATTTTCAGCTTCCTAACCCCACCCCCAGTAATCCAAGCAGATTTAAATGAAATTGAAGGATTTCTGTGCAATATGTAATAATTCAATTCTCTTTAAAGTCCTATAAAAAGAATGGCTATGAATTTCTATCTGACTTCTTATGATTTGAATATTTTGATGGATTGATAGTGTAAAGTTATAGATCTTTTTTTTTTGCATACTTCAACTTGTTTTTTTTATTGTTGTCAATCATAAAGTACAAAAGGATTATTCATAAAAAAAATGAATAAACAGTTATGTTTTTAAATTGTGTTTTAGTTGCACAGCTACTCTGAAATTACACGTATCTGTCATACACTTCATTAAACATCATGATTTTTATCAGCTTATATGTGCTTATATTCTTGTTCTAATACTTTTAAAATAGAGATATAAAACTATATAAACTATCTAAGAAAATTTAGATTTTATTTAAGCTCTAATATTGATATATATCTTCAAAGTTTCTACAATTAAAGAAAATGTTAATCTTATAATATCCCTCAGAAATTTTCTAAAATCCCAACCATTGCTATAAAACATATTTCCTTCCTTTGGAAGGTCCTAATGCAGTATCATCTCTTGGATGAAGCAAAAAGTGGAATTAATATCCCTGGGAATTAATGACCTTTACAGGAATGGAATTAAATTTTGCAAGGTTGGACAAAAATTTATGTTTGAGTGTGTTAAACTGTGGATAGACAGATACCATGCAAGGCTTTAAGATAATTAAAGTTTAGGGTAATCCTATTATATAAAGTAGTAAGCTTTTATTGTCTGTTGTAAAGGATCTAACCGCTGCACATATATGGTTCTCCTTTACAGTGAAGATTCTAAAAGGTCTAGGGAAGGTTTATAACTATTTCGGGGGAGGGTATCTCCACCTTCCAAGATAAATTACCAATACAAAAATAAAAAAAAAAAAATTAGACTTTGTGGAGTCAAATCCCTCCCTCCCCCTCCCTCATGTTAAGTGCCTCTAGAGGCTTCAAAAGTCGTAGCCGCTAGTATGTATAAAACGAAACTAAACCTCATTTGCTTTTGTTTGTAGAATCATAATCTGTCAATAACAAAATTTTATATCCTAATTCCTTTTAAATTCAAACTTTGTTTTTGCTTAAGCAAGCATGAAACAATGTATATCTATAATACAAAGTAGAACGATGTCTGTCTGTCTGTCTGTCCGTCTGTCTGTCCGTCCCTTAAGATCTCGGTAACTACTGAACCGATCGGATTCTACTCTTCAGGGTATATACCTATTGGTCC
>LS055412.1:0-13806 GCA_900241095.1 Acartia tonsa
TTTAATGATTTACTCGCAAGTCAAGTTTTAAGCCAGTTGGGACATTTTACCACATAGCTCCTAAACTATACGTAGCATAGGAATCGTTTTTATATTTCCATATATTTGAAAAATAATTTTAGCGTTATGTATCATCAATAGAAGTTAAAATTGAAAATTAACATTAATGATAGCTTGCTTTGATTCCGATTAGTATAGACTGCAAAAAGTAAGTTGTACAAATTTATTGCAAAAGTAATAATTCTTTGATTAATGTTTGAACTGTGTTCCGGATTTATTTTACTGCCAGCCATTTCCTTCAAACTGTTATAATTTCTTGCTGCAATCATTATCTAGTTAGGATATTGAATTTATTGAGTTGTACTTAATAGGCAAGAGTCATTTTCTCTTTTATAGATATATGTTTAAAAAAAACGAAATTAGCTTTTAAAAAATATTTGTAAATTAGTCTTTTTGAATTCAAATAATTCATAATTCATTTTTAACCTTTTTATACCCCTAAAGAACCTACAAAATTAGGGGATTAATTTTTCGTTTTATTAAGAATTCCTTTAAAATATACTATTTCTGGTCAAATGTCTAAACTTATGACTTTGATTAAATTAAGTGTCCAAATTTAGAACAATAAAATAATATAAAAATAAGAGTTTACTTGCCGTTTAATGACACCTTAATTAATTCAATTTCCTCACTGACATAGAGGTAGTAGTTAAACTAATCAGGCCGAAATCTTTTTGAAATATGATTCTTTTCTTTTATTCTGTGAAAAGAAATCAAATGTTTTCGATTTGGTAAATTAGCAATAATTAAAGTATGAAAACTACTGAGCTTTTTTTATAAAAACAAGGATGACAACATCGATGATTATTGGCTGCAAACAGTGGGCTCTTAGTTCGTAGCGATCCTTTTTTTTTTTAAATCTGCAGCACTTGTCTGGATTGTTCAGCTGATTTGCCCTTTTTAATGTAACATGAAATTCCCCTGTTAAATGTTGGTTGATCGTTCCTAAAATTAAAAGTATTTAACAACAAGAAAACTTTTTTACTTCCTAATAAAGAGCTGGCAACATAAAGTTTACAATAAGTTTATAAAACAAAGCACAGCTATTCAATAAATAAGTAATGTCCGTGTGTCTGCCCATCAGAATCACTGATTTTCACATTTTAATATCACTACGAATTAACAATCTTATTTTAAACTTTTCACAACTTTTAATGTACATTGATGTCCTTGTTAACTAAAGAAAATATGAATTTAATACAACCTACTTTTAGTTTGTAACAAAGGTATAAAGTTGTGCTGAAAAAGACTAAGGAAACAGTTTAGAAAGAAAATTGTGCAATGACTTTTTTTTATCGGGGCTCATCAGCCACTATTGTGTATGGGCTGCGAATAATAGAAAAAGATTGGCGGCTTAAGATTATCCTAACTTTAACGGATAAGATTGAAATTTTGGCTCTTAGCTGCAATCATTTGCTATAGTTGATGGGTTGAAACAGTACCTTCAGCCACGCAGCTGAAGTCATTTTTAGGAATGACTTCATTTCCTTCATATGATCCAAACTGAATACTAATTTGCAGCTGTAGCTGAGGATGCCGAGCCCTGTTTTTGTTCAAAACCAAACAATTTTATAAAAAAACCTTTGAAAAACTAAATATTTTATATTTATACAATAAAAGACAAAATTGTTTTCCTGGCAAAATTAATTACAGTTAATGAAAAGGATGTTAAAATGTTGATATCAAATAAAAATCAATTTCCGACTTCCTTTCCTTCAATTGATAGCGTAGATTTTACAACATTCAGACACAATTAGGGATCTCAAGGGATAAGATAATGGACGATAAATTTATGAGCCCAATGATAATGAACGAAATTACTCCTACTGTATATAAAATTATTGGTTGAAAAGTTTGGACAGTATTAGTATGGAACAGGCCAATCAATATTGATTAAAAGAATCCAAAGTTTTAAGCCAATGAATGTGAATATCCTGATTTAAAACTGAGGCTACTATTGTCCTATTCCTCCTTGGACACAAAATAGGTTGTATAAAAAAAGAAGCGAATCTTATGTAAAATTTAAATATAATTTTTTGTATGTTATATCAAATTCACTTATAATTATGTTTTTAGAAGCGCAGATATTTTCCAACACTTTTAACCAGATTAAGTTATAAAAATGTCTAAATCACTGTAGATTAAAATTATTGGTTAAAAAGTTTGGATACTACTAGTTTGAAAATAACCAATCAATAACTAATGAATGTACCCAAAGTATTAGAGCCAACGAATTAGAAAATATAATTATAAAACTTTGGGTATCAAATTTACCAATTTAAAATCTTTATACATTTATTGAAATTCCAAAAAGGGCACAAAAAAATTCACAGTAAAATAAAAAAATAAATTGCAAAGAAAGAATACCAGATTTAGATTTAACTTTTTTATCAATATTAAACTTCAATTCTTTTGTGGTAGTTCCAAAAATTAAATCTTTTTGTTTAAAGTTTAAAGACCATCATTTAACGTCAAAATTTAGATTAAATTTTCAATCTTGTCCTAAATTGGGCCAAATAATGGTTATTAAGTCTACTCTGCTACCATAATCAAACTCAAGATACGAAACTGAGCATGAAATTCTTCAGTAATTCATTTATTGCTAGTCGCTTGGCCCCTAGCCTCCAGGGGCTTCTTTTCAAGAAAGCTCATCCAAATCAGTGAGATTTTATAGGGCATTTAAACAACTGATTATAACATATATAATATTTTTTGTATTGTTTTTATATGTAGAGGCTAATGTATCGATATGTCAATCTCAAATTTAAAAACAAATAGCTTACGAAGCAATAATATAATGTAAAATTTTATCAATACTACAGTTTTATTTTGAGAGGCTTCCCAGAAAATTACCATCAATGTGGTCCAGCATTTCCCAAGATCTTTAGCTTCAGAGAAAAAAACATTTTGTACCATTGGTTATATCAACAGTACAAAAGATTTAAAATGCAGTGTTAACTTGCGAAAACACGCCTTTGGAACCCAGCAAAAAAGTAGTCTGAATACTTTTAAATTTTCTATTATTGCCCAGAGACATGGTTTCATGATGAAGCCTATTATTACTTTATCAGACCTGCTGCACATTTCACAGAATTAACACAAATTCAAATTTTATTTTTACAACATGCCAATAAAAAAGTATTTGCTTTTAGTTTGAATTCTCCTTTAATGTCAATCCAAAAACTAATATCAAATAAATTAAATTTTGACATTTTTAAATAGAGTTTATGAGAAGTTTAACCCATCCACCCCTTACACAGCTATTGAAGGTGGACAAAGTGTCTCAATAATTAGCCATCTGTCGTCATAAAAATGAGGGATTATCCATCTCTTTTTAGGGGTTTTCTTTCCCACTTCTCCTCTCATCTTCCTCGTTTTTGTGACGTCATAATGCTGATTTTGAGACACTTTGTACCCATCCCAGATATTTAATAAAAACCGGGGATCTGAAGCCGTAGACCTCAACGAGCTTTTTTCGGAAGCCAGGTCTCTCAGGGGTACCGCCTTTAAGAGGCCACTGCTGCTTTTCCAAAATTGGTTAAGCCGCAGCCAATTTTTTATTTTATAGCTTAAGCAACAAAAGGTTATTACTTTTTTTTATATTTATACTGTTTTACTTGGTAATTATGTATTTTTGCTTAAGCTTTAGAATCAATGGCTTCAATCTAAAATCAGCAGAAAGTTGGCTGCTAGGTCCTAAAAATTTGTAGTAAGTAACTTTTATTATACAATTCTTCAATAAAATATATTATATAAGACTATTCCAATACACGAATAGAATTTGTTTATTTTAAAAACTTAGTTAAAAAAAGAAAATATGATATATCAGATATTGAAATTAAAAATTATCTATAAGTCAATCATTTGAAAAGTTAGTTTCACTTATTTTTCGGAATAGGATATAGTTTAGTTAGCTGTTTAATTTCCCCATGGAATGTCCTTCAAATAATTCTCTTTTTATATTTAAAGTAAACAAGTACAACAGAATTATAAGAAATTCCTTACATAAAAGTAACAGGATGTCTATCTTTGCGCCTGTCTATCTATGTACCGAAGGACTTTGCTAACCGCTAAACCGATATAGTTCTCCTTTAGCTTCTCATAGGTCCTGGGAAGGTTTATAGCTAATTTAGCGGAGTATTACCACCACTCTCCCAAAAGAAATTGCACCTAGAAAGAAATAACCAACCTCTAGCAAAAAACAAATAATTATCATTACTTAAAAAAAAAACTTTTAGGGGCGTAGCCGCTAAATTTATGATAAAGAAAAACTTGAAACTTAAAAATTAGATTTTTATAACCCCCAGAATGTTAGAATATGTATTAATTTGCTTTTCAGAAAAGTTTGATATTAAGAAGTTGTCATTTTCAGCAAACTATTATTAAAATTCTTTAGGGAACAAAAATAATAATTTTAATCTTTCATGATGATTTTATTATTTCTGCCCTAATTGTAATTATAAACCCACTCGCTCCTCCCTCAATCCATACTCTAAGCTGCAAAGCTACAGAAATATAATTATCAGAATGAGGACAAATTGATTTTTGCCTATTGATATTTTAAGGTTACCAAAGGCAGAATTACAATGATAATTGAAGTCAAAATTTTTCCTATAATTTAATTTATTAACTTTTATTGAAAATGTACAGCCACCCCACCCAAAAAAAAAATATTTTCTTTTATTCTAAACTTTTTCACCTTGGACACTTAATGAAACAAAAGATAATTTTGCACAAACTCTTTTAAATCTAAATTGCTGGAAATATTTCCCTGTCCTTGGCCATTTTAACTTAATTATGTTTTGGCAAAACACTGATTTGAACTGTTTTTACACACATTTTTTAGCAAAATTCCTGTTTAAAGTAATTTGATACACTCTCCACTAGAAATCAGGTTATATGTATATTCTATACATAGATCAAGTTAATCAAATGAGGTTTTAATTCGCCAGTGTCCGTCAGTCCCCATATAACCCAAAGCATTTATAGTCAGTCATGTCTGCTTTTAAGGATGTTAGAATCTAATTATGGTAGCATATTTCAAATTATATAGTATATACAGTATTTAACCACAAGAACTTAAACCCATAACTATTTAGCTGATTGTTACTGATTTTTGTCCAGATACATTAAAAGTTTTTCCCCAAGTTATTCAAAGTATTTTTGCAAGAAGAAGATAATTTTTGTTCTTGTCCTATTAACCCTTTGTTTTAATTAGAAAAGATAACCCATTTCTGCATATGTTATTCTTTTCTTACATTTTTTTGTTTTTTTTCCGCTTAAAAATTATTTTTTTCTTAAAGAAAAAGGTGAGCTGTTCCTATAGTCTTGGAATGCAGCCACAAGTTTTGTATAATTAATTGTTATGCTACAGCTTGTCAAATATAAAAATCTTGACACAAACAAATTTTCGTCCTTTTAATTAACTATCTGAAACTTTATACTTCTTGCTTTGTTTAGAGCGATATCGTTAAATAACAAGAAGAATAAAATCCTGAGTGGAATAGCTTAGCCTGGATAAAAAAATTCTACAAAATTTTTAAAATGGTGCAATTTTTTGAACAATAAATTGTTTTCACTTTTTTAGAAGCAAGGCATTCATGATTTTTTTGTTCTTCCCTACTTATTTATGTTGTCATATTAAATTGATAGAACAGCTTCGCTCTTTTTCTATATCCATCACCACTTTCACAAATTTTAGACTGAAACTTTTAGTAGAAACATATCAGGCCAAAAAATAAAAGGTTTTTGAGAATACTGGAGGTTTAATTTTGTATTGAATTTTTAGATCTATTTAAATAAATCTATCCAAAAATAATATATCTTTTGTCAATTTATATTGTTCAGACAATTAAAAGAATATCTTCTTGTCAAAAACTCCAAAAGTTAAGTTTTAGTTGTGACTTCGGCTTTAATGAATTTGCTCTATGTAAATTTATTTTCTAAAGCTAATTTTAAAACTTTTTATCTTATCTTAATTATATTTTAGCTATCAAAATAGAAGCATTAGTTATTATGCCTTTTGGAAACAAAGACACATGTTTTTTTCTTTTTCCACTAATCAAATGTAATGCTTTCTCGTTATTTGTCCGTCCGTCCGAGTAAGTTTAAAAAACTGATTTTGAGGGCATTCTGAGGATATATTGATATAGAACTTGTTTAACTTTTAAGTTAAGGAGAATGATTTCTAGATAGTTAAGGTTTTATTTCTTTAGGTGTAAGGACTGTAATTTTTTGATCTAAGAAAGGCATTTGTTTTCATGAAAACTAATCTTGTTGTCTCTGTAACAAGCTCAATTCCCACCATATGTTAATGTCATGCAAAATTTTATGGAACAATAAACCAAAAGAATTGATTAATTAAAATGTTATTAAAATTTCTTTTCATTAAAAACAATGACAAATCATATTGTATTGCATAATAATAAGCAAGAATAGTTACAATAGGGAGGGATATTTCACCAGAAAAAAAGTTTTCCTCAAATCTTTGTAAGAAAATAATATGCTGCAATTGTTATCAACGAAGAAAATAATGCGATTAATTTTTTTCAGAGCTTTGCAGCTGTAAGCTGTAGCCGAAGTTGTTCTAATTTCTTTTAGCCGTATCAGCTTAGAGAAAGTTAAAGCCGTTCTCGGCCGCTCTATGTGTAGCCAAAAATAGCTGCAGCCGCTAAGTTTGCAACTGCTCACAGCATCTTTACATCGAACCATAGACAATTGATTATTAGACATTCTATCTATTATAAGAAGTATTATCTCTATGTAGAGAATACTAGTCATCTTGTTACTGCTGCTTGTTGCCTATACAATCAACAATAATGTTAGACAGATTTTTAGCAGAGAAATATGGATAGGTTTATGGTAGAAAGAATAGAGTAATCGTTTTCCAATTTTGAAGATCACATAAAGACCATTTCGGAAAAAAAGTTGGTGATTTCCCCTTAAACCTATGAGTGGATCACCAAACCCCACTCTTATTTGCAATTTTTGACAACAAAAATAAACATTCGCTAGGTTCTGCCCATTTTTAAATTTTTTTTAGCAATGTGGATCTGGAGCGGATTGCTCCGTTGAAGGGCTAAAGTTGCAATTTGGCTTGAGCTTAGGTTGATGTGTTCCAAAATAACGACGACAGGGCATCATTTCTTATACCAGAAATTATTTGGGAATAAGATTGTCATGGTATAATTTGTTTAGAATTAAGTATTAAAATTAGTCTATATAAAACTAACTTTTTTCAGATGCTGTCTGTTGTTAAGGCCGTAAAATACAGGCAAATACATCGTTTCTAAAAAAATCCAGAATATTTAAATTTGAATATCAAATTTAACAGTATTTGCATTGTGTTATGTTTAGTCTGCTTAAAAGTATTTGCTTACACAGTTGTTGCACACAAATCCGGAAATTTAAACAAATATTTAGGTCTCTGTTAGAAACTTAGCCAGGGCTCGACTTCCGCCACTTTTATGGGGGGTCCCCTACGCTTTGTTATAAAAGAGCAGTTTATCTTTAAAAGTGCAGCTCACCAACGGCTGCATATTGTTAACTTTTTGACAGCTGGGATATTTGAGTCAATAAGAGTCCATGAATGCTGCCAAATAAGACGGACAGATGTGTTGCAGCTTGATAAAAAGTGTGCGGCTGAAGAGCCCTATTTTTTTACAATACAAATATTTTTCAAATCTGAACATGAATTTGTGTTTTTATTCCGTAAAAATATGAAAGATATTGAGGTATTTTAATCATGTAAATGGGTATACCTATTTACAATAGGTGTAACTTTTTTATATTAATATGAAGAATTACATCTTATAAAATAAAATATAAATGTATAAATATATATCAACGTCTATTAAATAGGCTGACCTATTCTAGTGAAAGTGTGTAGCTGACTTTCTATTTAGATTTCATTTTGTTGGTAAAAATTGTTTTATCCTTTTAATTTTTATTTTAAGTAGGTATAGAGACTCCTATGCAACATTGCAAGGTATCGTAGAAAGAGACTCCTACGCAACATAGCTAGAATCTTCTAGGGGCGTAGCCGCTAGTCTTTTTAAAAAGTAACAGAATCTGTGTGTTGTGTGTCTCGTCTATACAAAAGGATCTTGCTATCCGCAGAAACGATATGGTTCTCCTTTCCTGTGTAGATTCTCATAGATCCATGGAAGGTTCACAGCATTTTTGTGGACGGTACCACCACCCTTCCATGAGAAATCGCCCTTAGAAAAGAAATAGGAAGAATTATTTTTAAGTGCCGCAGGTTTCTTTGCTTCTTTTTCGAAAAACTAGAAAACTAAACTTGAATTGGGGAAATTTTTTGCATGCAATGCAATGGTTAAACTGGTAATTCTGGTCTATTTTCTTTTTTTTGTTGCAAATAAAAGTTCAATTCTTATTAATGCACATTTCAAGGACTCAAATATTAGTTTTTACACAAAACTGTGATGCAAATAAAAAAAAATATTTTTAGGTCTAATATAGTGATCAATTTAACAAATTTAGATTGTTGGATTTAAGTAAGTTTAAGCCAAATTTATTACAATGCAATGGGGAGCCGTATCTGCTTAAAAAAGAGTTTAAATTTATGGTTCTACAATATATTTTTATAGAATCGTGTTGAAAAAAAATGCTCGTCTACCCATAGAAGGCTGGACAATTGCTAGACGGCGACCCATTATCAGGTAATTGTGCTGAAAAATTGTTTTATCATTTTATGCAATCTTGAATTAAAAAGTACGGAGTTAATGAACACACTAAAGGGCTTAGATTTTCAGAGCAACAATATTTTGAACTGTTGTGATATATCATGAATTAAAGCAATATAGTTTTTAGAATTTTTATTTGCAATATTATTAGCGCGTTTAAAATAATTTTGCAAGCATCATTTTGCAAAATATTTTAGGGAAGAAGGAGGCTTATCTACAGCCCAGGGACGGTGCCCAAATTTTGCAACCACGTTATCTTATTAGTTTTCAACTATTAATATTTTTCCTTCTATTCGTTCATTGTTCAATCCCTGATCATTATAATTTTAGCAAAATTTTTAGCGAGTTTTGTGTCACCGCCACTAGCCGTGGGGTATTTGTTAATTATCCTACTTCATAATTTATTCCCAAAAATACCCCACCTACACTTAATTAAACAAGGATGACAACATTCCTAGGTATTGAAGCTCATCATAAATATGAAACAATATGAGAGACGGACAAAGTGGACTATGGAGAGGAGATGCTTGTTCGTGAATATTTTCAAGAGAAATTTCTAACATATATATTTAAGAGCAAACCAAGAAAAATAATATTTCTACATAGGAAATTTTAATCTACTAGAGCGTAATTCAAGGGAAAATTAACTAGATGCTTTATGTTCACTGAAATCTTCACTAAGAATTTTGGTTACAGTCCCTTTTGTGACAACTCCTCTTAAGAGGCGTTTTGTTGTATTTTCACAGTAGCTTTTGATGAGTTATTAAAGGTTAGGTTATGTTGGGTGATTGTCCCGCAGGGTTAGGCAATTGGCCCCGCAGGTGCTAGAAATAGGAGAAAAGCTACTGTGAAAATACGACGAAACGCCCCTTATTACATTAGAGGCGTTGCCACCAAAGGGACTATACTCGAAATTTCACACACCTATCTTAAATGACAACCGAGAAAATAGCTTATTTCCTTACGCTTCTGATATACAGACATTTGATAAATTGATATATAAAGGTAGCATCGCTTCTAAAAATACGCCAGACATAGGTATTATTTATGATCCCAACTTTCTTTTTATAAACTGAGTTAAGCCTTTAAAAAATTGGATTTGAATTATTTAGGTGTCTAAATGAAGTCTGTTATAAAAGTTAACATAAGAATTTCATTATATTTAATATCTTATAGTTTACTACAATTTTTTTGTTTGTTGTTATCCAGCTGCATAAAATTTGATGGTTCTGTAATTAATTGAAATGCCTTTCCAAAATAAGTAAAATAAGATCTAAAAATTTTCATATTACAAATAATTTATTATCATTTCAATATTAATTTACAATAAATAATATACCCAAAATCTTAATTATATAATATCACACAAAACAAGTAAGTTAATGTCTAATTTGATTGCTAAATCAAAATATAGCAATTTGTTCCTTATAAGAAATAATTTCTGTTTAAATATTTAACAAGTTCATTTGTGCATTAGTTAGTATTAGAAGCACTAATATTGTCACTAAAAAAAAATATTTTTTTTTGTAAAAAAAAAATTTTGCAACTTGTGTTTTTTATAAGAAAATCTAGGATATTTGAATAGGACAATGGCCGATAAGTTTCTCTTCAATTTGTCAGAAAAAAAAATTCAATTCATGGACATTCCTGAATAGTTTCAGTACCTATCAGATGTTAAAAGTGTTAAAAGACCTTATCCTACATTATAGCATAATTAGATTAGTCGAAAAAGTATTTAATTCAAAAGTGTTAAAAAATTTAATAACATAAAAATAACGATTAAAGCTCTTAATATATTTATTAAATTGAGCAGAAACAAATTTTTATTACATTTTGGATTAACATAGAAAATAAAAGGGTAGTTTCATGAAGAAAATCTTATTCGAGTGAACAATGAAACGCTTTTGTTATGAGATATTTATATAAATGTAAATCGAATATCGCTTAATGATAAGAGTTCCAAGTTCACGAACTTAATTAAATCATTTTATCATTGAAAGTATTTCGTATTTAACTGTTTGGATGATAACTACCTAATGATTTTCAAGTTACAACTCACAAAATGTTTGATGATTTTTGCCATAGATTATACTTTTCATTAAAAGTATAAACAGTGGGTCACAAATGATAAACCAAATTAATATCACTCCGGAGTTTTTCTTGCAATTGAGGTAAAGGGCATGGACGATTCAAAATAAAAATCATTATATCTAAATTTAGTACACATAGACCATACATTTAATTTTTTTTTTTTTTGGGGGGGGGAAACTAATGTTTAACTTAGAGATGCGAGAGGGTGTGGTGGGGACGCATACCCAGAAAAAAATGGGCGGTGTAAATTGAACTAAATTATGAAATTTATCTATGATTGATTCCTTTCTTGTATGTAGAACAAATGACAGTTAGAACTGTTTAAGTGAATAACAAATAACCAAAATATATCTAATTCAAACATATCAAGATTTAAATTGATCAAAATGACTGAAATTTATCCTATCTGCGAAAATTTTGTATGTCCTAGAGCCATGTCCTATCTAAGCATAAAAAAAACAGTTATAAAGCGAATATGCCTTTGTCCTATTAAAAATTTCACATTTTTTCGCAAACGATGAACCCTAAAAAAGTTTTGGACCTCACTTAAGCTTTTTATACGAAACATGGCACATTTCATTTTTATACTAGCGGGAAACAAATTTGAATACATTTTATCAAAGGTGAAATCCGTCAATCCCCCCCCCCTCACACCCTCCTTAAATAGAACTTTATTATACGAATACGATGTAGCAAGAACCCTTTTATATCACAATTATAACAAAATTATCTAAATTTAGAGTGTTGACAAATAGTTTTTTAACTACCTATTTTATTTTTACTACTGTAAATTTTGTTACACCTGAGTTATTATTGGTGTCACATATAACTATAACTGATACAGTTTGAAAATAAAGAGAAGAGAAAGAGACATTTCTCACAATCTTAGTCAAAATTAATTGGGACAGAAACAAAATTCTCTTTGTGGGTATAAGCTACTTTTTCCCTCTGTTAATTTGACAAAACTACTGAGAATGTCTCTTTGATGTTTGGCAAAAAAATAACTATTTGAAATAGGTATAAATAACAAAACTGATAACAATAAACGAAGTAAAAAATGTAAAACTATTACGAAACCGGTGAATTCAATTACAACATTACTAAATAATATTAATTAAAAAACATAAGATGAAACAACTACCTACAAAATTCTAATTTTCATAAACTGGCATAAGATGAGCTTCAGTGTTGAATAGCCAGCTATCGATGTCGATCTCGTGGTTGTCACTGTCAGCAAACAAAAGGTAAAAGTATTTCAAAGTTTCTCCGAGGAAGAAGGATTCCATCATGTCCTTTGGCCTGGTGTCGATGGGGTTGCGTACGTTGCTGATGGTCGTATACCCTCCTCCAACGCGAGTATACTTTTCAATACCCTGCAGAAATAAACAAAATTAGTAAAAATATTGATCTTTCGTAACTTATAAAGTGAAGAGGTTTTTAAAAGGGTTTATGAAAACTTGATCAACAAGTAACTCTATGGGGGATATGTACTAATTCTCTTTAAATTTTTAAGTAACTCTATGGGGGATATGTACTAATTCTCTTTAAATTTTTTTTTTACATTTCTTGTGATAATTCCCAGGACCAATAAACAATATCGATGTATCACTTTGTTTCTCCGTCCGTACATAACGCTAGAGGGTGATGATTTCTATGGGTGATTTATTCATTAGATAGGCTTTAGACGATTCCCTTGCCTATAAATATATGCCCTTTAGCCTCCTGCAATATTTACCAACTGCAACAGACAGGATTTTGTATTTTTAACAAGGGGTATATTTTGCATGGGATCCCGTGCCAAGGAGATGAAAAACAAAATGTAGGGAGGAAGGGTGATGGAAATGAAAATGTAAAGTGTACTGAAAACATCAGATAATACTGCTATCCAACACAACTTTTAGGACCAAAAAACAAAGATATGAGGAAATATTTGAAAAATCAGCAAAAAGCTACTTGTCCTCTCATCTAAAGACACAAAAATCCCTTAGAATGATGGGAAATTTAATCTTAACAAGGAGGGGTGGGGAAAGATATATTTTTTTTGCAGCAAAGGAATAAAATGAATCTTGTGCAGAATATACACCCCTGTCTATGACTCAATTTACCTGGAAAATTTGCCATCCCCAATCTTGATATGTAGTGTTACCAGTGATGTAGTACAAGTACCATAAACTCTCGATGGTCTCAGGTCTCAATAAATAGTGAGCATCGTTCGGCTAAACAAGAAAATGTTGCAGTTCATTGAAAGTATAGTTAAATGAAATATATATTTTTTAAATATCTAGTCTTGGGTCAAATGTAGGTCTTGAGACGTTTTTCAATTTAATAAACAATTCGATTTCAAACTAAATAATTTACTTTAAAGTCCCGAAAGAATGATCCTGATTGTAAACGGACTAGGTATTTGTTTAGTATTGCCTAATATTTTACTTCTAAATATAGGCTCAATCTCACTTCAGATCAACATGATAACGAATTTTTAGGCGTTTGGTATAATTTCATAATTATTACATAAAATAAAAGATTCCAATCAAGAAAATGGTTTACCTTGCAATAGAAATCTTTAGTTGAGCCAGTCGCTGTATTGAAATATGAGATCTCAGGAGCCAAGAATGTTTGTTGCCTTAAAAATAGGTTAATGTTAAACAATTCCAATTATTCCAAACATTGAGGTACATAACAATGATGCGAATTTAAAAGGGGGGGGGGGAGGGGGTAAAAAGTGGCGACTCTGGAGTCTGCAGACGACATACCAGCAATTAGTAATTAGTGACACAACAAAAAAGATTTCATTCAATTATCTCTAAAACTAAGGGAGTAGCGCCCAAAATAAAATTGCTGGTATGTCGTGTGCAGAGTCACCACATTTTAACCCCCCCCCCCCCGGGGGGGGGGTGTTTTTTTTAATATAATAAAAAAAATTATTTTTATTGTGTTTTTATTATTTTAA
>LS055413.1:0-16039 GCA_900241095.1 Acartia tonsa
ATATAGATCTGACATGGATCTTGAAGCAATAAAGCAGGCCCTTTTGTAAATGTTAAAAATTGGAAAAATCTATTAAATGAAAGTAATCGCAAATATACTTAGTAAATAAGCTACAATATCCAACAGATGAAATGTCTAAAAAATAAGTTAGAGGAATGAAATATGAGGAATCAATAATTTTTTTCAATTTTTCAGAAATGTCACAGTATATTCTTTCTGTATTTTAAATGAGTTTTTATATATATTTTTTAAACCAACATAAATAATTTTGTTCATTGTAAACCTGTCAGCTAGTGTTTGTGTTTTAGTGACCTTTTCTGCTGTAACAATTCTATTATATGAAGTATTATATAAAGTAGTAATTTTTTTGTTTGTAACGTAGGATCTTTCTAACCGCTGAACTCATATGGTTCTCCTTTACAGTAAACCTTCTTATAGGTCCAGGGAAGATTTTTAGCTATTTGGAGAGGGTATCTTCACACTCCCAGTAAAAAATGACTTCCCCCCAAAAAATATTTTTATACTTTTTGAAACTCAATTAATAATTGTGGGGGAGGCGACTTTTCCCCCTCCCAAATTAAGTGCTCCTAGAGGCTTCTAGGGGCGTAGCCGCTAGTTACAAATATTGCAGTATTCTAAGCTTCCAATCAAAGTTTTAAAAATAATCAAATTGTTTCATTCCTTTATCCCATTGACCAATCCCTTTCTGTAAAATTGAAGGGATCTAAAAGGATAAGACATTGCCGATAAATTTATATACATCCCCAATGTTTATACACTAAACTACCCGTCCTGTAGATTACAATCTGTGGTTTAAATGTTTTGACACTAAACTTAATGAACCAACCAATCAAAAGTCACCAAAGTTGTTAAGTCATCGAATAAAAAACTTTGGAAACTATTGTAATAACAGCCCAATGTCCCCTCCCTGCCCGGTAAGATTGTGTGACCTATCCCTGTATGCCAAGATCTCTTGGTCAATTAGTGTGTACCATTTTTGTATTGTATAGGATTACTTATATATAAAGAGTCTTTACTTAATTAATGAAAATATCCGCGTTCTCCTTTTAGAAATATTTGTTTCAATTTTGTAAATTTGTATACCCTCCCCCGACAGATCTCTATTTTAGGTTAGGTTAGGTTAGGTTTTAGGCTTAGGTTTTTGTCTAAAAAAATAGATATGAGACATTAGATAACAATAAATATGAACAAAAGTTTATATAAAAAATTGTCACAAATTATGTTGAAAGTTGTCAACAGGATTATAAAATAAAAACTAAAGAAATAAAAAAAAATGAATTAAATTATAACTTTTATTAGGAGGAGTTCTGGAATGTTATTTTTTTGGCCTTATTTGTATTGACCTGGGGGGCGAGGCAAATTTTTTATCAAAGGGATTTTTGGAATGGTTAGGAAGTAGACGGAGATGTGATAGGTAAGATTGTTGAAGGAGGAGAAAAAATTGTTGGAGGAGGGGGGTGGATTTCGACCTTAGCCCTGAATGGTTCATTAAATTGTAAAGGCTAAAGAAATGGGCGGAGTTTGTTCTTGGAAGTGAGAGGATGGGATAACCCTTAACAAAGTTCCTTAATTTCAACAACTTTACATTTTTTTTACACCTTGAAAAATAATTAATGCATTTTTTTTATTTCAGAAGTAAATAGAAATATAAATCACATTAAAAATGTTGCTGCGAGTGCCTTGCATAAAATTATGCTTGTTTTTAATCATTTTTGGGATAAGCTTTGCTAATTCAAGACGACAGAGACATCATAGGTAAAGTTTTATACTTTTTTTAAAAAAAGAAGCTTTTCTATAAATAGGGTCAGTTCTTTTGTTCCTCTTCATCTCTTATTTTTATGACCAATGATCTCTAACACCGTTTGTCCATCAATAATTTTTTTGTCCTTCGCTTCTTAGATGTTTTATATATATTTTTATTGGGGGGGCAACACAGCCCCACCAATCACATTGCTTCTGATTTTAAATTTTAAATTGGACTATAAATTACATAATTTAATATCTTTTGTTTACATAAAAACTTTTAAAATTTTTATTAGCTGGTTCTATACAATTAATGTCTGAATTATTCAACCAATAATTTCAATCTACAGAAGGGATAATTTTGTTTATCATCATTTGGGATGGATATCAATTTATCGTCCATTTTCTCATCCCTTTAGATCCTTTGATTTTGTAGAAATATTAAAAATTCTTTGAAACCTTTTAACCCTAATAAAATATAAATAAAGGAGCATAAACTGTATGTAACACGATATGCATGTAAAAAAGTTGGTATTATCCTCTTAGAATTTTGTTTTTCAATTATGAAAATTTGAGTACAACCCTTCCCCCCCCTCCCACCCCCCGACAGCGAACTATGAACTTTGGCCGCAGCGCTCGGATCCCTAGCCTGCCTAGCCGCAGCGCTCGGCCCCCTAGCCTGCCTAGCCGCAGCGCTTGGCCCCCTTGCCTGCCTAGCCGCAGTGCTCGGCTCCCTAGCCTAAAACCTAACCTAACCTAAAATAGTTGTTCGTCGGTAGTCGGGGGGGTACAAAATTGAAAAAAAAATTTCTAAGAGGATAACGCCTTAATTTGAATATGTATTGTATATTTTTACGTAACCATAAATTACTTACGTAAATAGGTGTGAATATAAAAAAAAACTAATATATCAATAGCATCTTTGGCATATTTTTCTATTCACAGTTCTAAGAGGAGAATTAAGTTAGCAGAGTAAAATGGTGGCATGGAAGTCTAAGAATCTACTTAAAAGCAGTCTGACCAACATGGATGTTTTATACGTAAATATCCTCTACAATATGATAATATTGACATGGAATTTCAGCAGTCTATCTTGAAAAGAAGCCGAGAAAATCTCGTTTCCCCCTTAATATTTCATACGGAAATTTGGAATTATAGAGTAGCTTCGCTACCTAAAAGGTTATATAGAAAAAGATTAGTATTAAGAGTAACAATATATGGAAATCCTGTAAAACAAACACAAACACCATTCCAAAAAAGTCAAAACGGCATGTGAAGAAGTTTTAAATTCCAAGGCAAAAACGACTACATATAATTTTCGCTGTTTTGTTAAAATCTAACATAATTATTTGTAAACCAAAAGTGCATATTGGTTCAATTAGACAATAAAGCTTTTACAAACAAGCACAATTTTGTTCATAAAAAGAGTACATTTTCAAAAAATATTTTAAATAAATAAGACTAGCTTTAGTTTATAGTTGAAGCTTTACAAAGTGTCTCAAAAAATCAGCCATGTGACGCCATAAAAATGAGATATGAGAGGAGAAGTGGGAAAGAAAACCCCTTAAAAGTGATAGTTAATCATTCATTTGTATGACGTCACGTGGCTGCTTTTTTGAGACACTTTGTAAAGCTTCCCTGAAATAGGCGCATAGTGATATTATATAAGTAAAAGGTTTAGATTATTCTAATATAAAAAATTGTCAGTATTGTATAAACACGGACAATAAAGTAATTAAGAAAACTAGATTGCTAATTTTTAAATGTTAAAGGAGAAATTGGTCGAAATAGATTTCTTGACAAGTAAGTTAATATCCTTTTGTTGGAAAACTAACTTTTTTATTTAAAAACTATGAAGGAGATTTTTTACACAATTAATATGAGAGGCAAAATTTTTTTGGATGGGGCAGTTAATCCACCCCCTCACTGAATAGATAATTCAATTTACATGGTCCATAATTCCATCTTTAAATTAAAATTGAGATATAGAGCCAATAGATAATCTAGTTAATTATATAAAAATGTTACATTTCTTTTTTTGAAATCTTGTAATTTAAGAAATTAAGTTTTTTTTACCAAATGTTTTTGTTTTACTATTCATTATGTTGAATGATTTGTAATTTAATTGTTATTTAAGTCCAAAGAAGGGGGTTGTAAGTTTTTAACATTTAGATTTCAGGAGCAAAGCTATTCTGCAAATTATAAATTTCAAACCATGGATTTAGATATGTTGACATTGTGAGAGATTCTCACACACCCCAATAAAATATTTCTCCCAGCTGGCTAATATAACAATATTCCCCATCCTCCCCCTATATGAATTTATCCCAATCCCTCCTGTGACCACAAAGGAACGTTGATTAACATATGAGGACTATTATTTAGCATATTAGCATCCTAAATGAACCAAAAAAATTTCGTCCATTGTCCTATCCCTAGGGGTAGACAGTTGTTATAACTTTTACCATGTTATAGCTGATGATTGTTTACACTTTTTACCATGTCTCTAGCTTAGTGGCGTAGCTACTCTGTATAATTAAGGTACGTACGCCCGTCCACAAGTAGGGGGACAAAGTGTCTCAAAAATCAGCCATGTGACGTCATAAAAGTGAGGGAGATGAAAGGAGAAGTGGGAAAGAAAACCTCAAAAAAATTAATGGAAAAATATCTCATCACGTCACGTGGCTAATTTGTTTAGACACTTTGTCCCCCCTACATCCACAAGAGTGGGAGATAACATAACACTGAAAATAATGCTGGTCCTCTTCTCTCTTTTGTTGACTTAAAAACTTTGGGGACTTATTTATCTTGATTAGTATTTTTTTATTTTTTAACATTGCAACTTGGCTGAGATTTATAATGTTTATTTTCTTTTAACAACTATTATTGGTTGGTTTTAGTTGCGTTTCAATGGATATAATATTCTTGTTTAGACTAATGATACTGATAAGAACAAGAATGATATCGATCATAGCTGCTAAACTACTACTAGGCTGTACTTTCTTAAAATAAACAAATTGCCAAATAGTCTGATGTTTCTGTATTTTAAAGCAAGATCTAGAGTATCTTTATTTGAAGTGGCAGAAAGAGATAGAAAATAGCTTAAAACCATTAAATGACTTAAATATAAAAATAAAAAGAGCCTGAACCAACCCGAGACCAAGCTTCCCTAAAATGAAGAACTCAATCTTTTCAGTATCTATCAAAATCTTAAAACAAGTACAATGAAATCTAAAAATTTGATAAATCAATAAACAAAAATATATCAGAACTTTCTAGATTACAATCAAAGAACCTTCTCCAAATCATATAAATTGTTATCATTTTGGTAAACTACATTTATAGGTAAAGAAGAAGATTAATTATTATGTAAAAGTAACATGATGTCTGTAATGATTCACATGCGTAGGTTTGTGTTTGTTTAGTGAATGATTTCGCAAACCCAAGAATCGATTTGGTTTTCCTTTTTATTGAAGCTTCTTATTTGTCCAGGGATAGTTTATGACTATTTTAGGGGAGGATATTTCCACCCTCCCAAGAGAAATTGCCCTCCTCCAAAGAACATAATTTTCAAAAACTAAAATTGAAAGTAAAGGGTCGCAGCTTAATCTAACATTGAAATTAATTCGAAAAAAAAATCACGAAATATAATATGATTTTCAGCTGTCGTTGAGGAGCAACACATAGTAAAATTGACGACCTTTTCATCTGCTCCCCAAATATTATTTTGGATTTATTTCGCTTGTTGGATATACCCTTTTCCTGTGAGAGTCAACTTTCTCCCTCCGTTCAAAATCTTAAATGTCCATGAGGGTTCTATGATCGTAGACGCGCGCTATTAAGTATATTTCGAGGGAACAAAAATACACAAATAAAAAGAGTTAAAGAGTAGCTACACTTCCAAGAGCATAAATCTTTTTGCTAATAAAACAATAAAGTAATACTATAGTTGTTCTATCTTTGTAAATACAACATAAAAAAAACTTTTGCAATGTTTATTCTAATAACGAAGCTACTCTACAAATGCAATGATCATTATATAAAAGTAACATGATGTCTGTCTGTCTATCTGTGTATAGCTAAAATTTGGACTGGTATGGTTCTTTCGTACAGTGAAGCTTTTTATATGTTCAGGAAAGGTTTATAGCTATCCTTAAAATAAAGTAACAGGATGTCTGTCTGCCTGGGAAGGTTTATAACTATTTTGGGGGTGGGACCACCACCTATCCAAGAGAAATCGCCCCTAGAAACAAAATCCCCAAAACAAAAAAGAATTAAAAAACTAAAAATGGGGGGGGGGTTGTATATTTTTACTTATCCTTTTTAAATCTAAAAGAAATATTAGGTTATCAAATTCAACTCCACCTCCTCAAGTGCCCCTTGTGGTCTCTAGGGGCGTAGCCGCTAGTTATATATAGGTAGGATACATTCATTCTCCTTAGAGAAATCGACTCTAGAAAAATACCTCACCCCATTCCAAAAAAAGCGTTTATTTCAAATCATAAAATTGCTTGTGGAGGGTGTACTTGCATTTCGGTCCCACCGACGGACAAAAAAAAGTTGCAAAATAGATTACCATTGACTTACTTTCTTCTTTTCAACTATCTCTAAAACCAGCCGAGGAAATCACTTTAGACAAAAACTGAAGAAACTCGTGGTCGTTGTCAGTCAAAGTATTTTGATCAGTAGAATCTTTTGTCTAGGAGATTCATTAAACTTATAAAAATCGGCCACATATCTTCTGTAACAGCTGATCGTGTTCTCTAAAAGATGGACGGACAGACATAATGAGTTATAAAGTACTTTCATCTATCGGTGATCAATTATTTCCACATAATAACACATCCCCAATAAAATCACACTATAGCAGAAATAAGGTTTTGCGAAGCATGGGGAAATGGGTAGTTCTATAGTATAGATGTATAAACAGACAACTACCTCACTTACTTTTTCAAAGACCTCTTTCGTCTGCTTCTAAATTATTTTCTGCTACTTGGCTGTGTTAATATAAGCGACACCATTGGTTGATTTTCAATGACCCAATAGAAAGGTTGCACAAGGCGGTTGCGATGGGGAGATACAGTTATTTAACCCTTTCTCCCTCTAGTGTTTTACTCTAATGGACAGACATTCTTCTACTTTGTATTATACACTATTTAAATTTTATTCGTGTTATCATGTTATGTAATGTTGGGTTAGGTAGAACTATAACAAGGTTATCTCCCCACAAGGTTATATGATAACATAGCTGGCAAATTATCTATCTGTCTGTCTGTCTGTGTATATCTCATGGAGTATTGTATTTAGCAATATTTGTTAATAATTTAATTCGTGTAAAACAATACTATGCATACTCCAAATATATTCTTCCAAACTAGCAAAAAGTAACTGTAGTGAAGCAGCAGTATATTCATTAACCATCGGTTACGCCCATAGAGGCCTCTAATTGTTGGTACCCTCCCCCAATATAGTTATAAACCTTCCCAGGACTTATAAGAAGCAACCCTGTAAAGAAAAACCCGATCGATTCAACGGTTAACGAGATCTATCGGTACAAACAGACAGACAGACAAATAGACAGTTAGATATCCTGTTATTTTATTATAAGGATTGTTCAATTGTCTAACATCTATAATTTAGAGGAAAAACAGTTTAACTTTAAGTGCTTTATCCATTCACACTCTTTTTTATCAATTAGTTTATATTTTATTGTCGGAATATTTAGCTCCGTTCTTAAATTTGAACATGTTAGACCTGTCCTATCGATTTTAAACCTGTAATAAAGATTATTTTTACAATATGGTACAATCTACGTAGCCTAGAAACTATATAATTAATTTTCATAAGGCCATTTTAAATTTGATTATTTCTAGCTGTTTTGAAGCATCATAAATCTTCCTATTAATTTGAAAGAATAACCAATAAGACACAGTATTATAAGTACTGCAACTCTATATTTGTTAATGTTCGTTTGTCCTATTGTCTGATTTATTGAGCTTCGCTTTTAAGGATGTTTTGTCATCCTTGTTAATATTTGAATTGCTCTCTTTTGTCTCAAATTTATTTGTATACAGAGAGGGAGGGAGGGGAAATTGCACTGTTGATTATATTAGTACCCAAAGTTTTTTTATATCTTTATCTTATATGTTGGCTAAAAATCTTTGGGAACTTTTATTTAATTTTTTTTTGAGTTGCTCCGAAATTGCTTTTTAAACAATAATTTTAATCTACAGGAGAGGAAATTTTGATTATCATCATTGAGTATATATATCAATTTATCATCCATTGTCTTATCCCCTATGATCCCTGGTATCTTACATATCTTGTAGGTACCGTAATAATCCAAATTTAAGTTTTAGATCCTTATTATCTATAATTAGTATAGGGACTACTCCATTATCATTTGGTCTGTCTGTCTGTCCGCCCAACAAGAAGGGGTTTAACTTGTCTGCTATAAATGATAGACGTCAAAAATTTTTATGCGATCAAAATGCAATTTGCTAAGCTGTTAATAAAGATTTTTAGGAAAAAACATTTTTATTTTCTCCTGTGATATTAAATATAAACGGCTTAAACTTATGTTTTAATAAATATTTTTTGTAAGATTATTCCATTAGTCAAAAGATTTACTTCTTCTTAAGGATATTGTCATCCTTGTTTTCTTTTATTATATAATTGTGGATTTAAAATAAATTCAGTTTTGGGGCAATTAGAAATAATAAAATGTGACCGTTACTTTAAGTTATTTGGGAAAAAATATAACATTTTTATGACTTACATTAAGGTGTCCTAATTGTCCATTTCACTATATGTGTAACTAGCGGCTGTGTGCCCCTAGCATCTAGGGGCTCTATATTCGAAGGGATATGGAAGGGTAGAAAAATAGCCTATGGCCATACCCATACTTATTTACCAAAATAGAATAGCCTTAAACCATCTCAGAACATATGGGAAGCTTCACTGTAAAGGAGACACATATCGGTAAGCATGATCCAGACAAAAAAGCTTACTACTTTATATAATAGGATGTGTATCTATCTATATACCCTTTCATTCCGTTACGTGTGGCTACGCCCCTAGAGGTCTTCAGAGCCACTAGCGTGAAGGGGGGGGGGGGCGGTTGGAAGTAGCTTCCCAAAAAATAGTTATAAACATTTCTTAGATCTATAAAAATCTTCATTTTAAAGGACACCCATATCGGATTAGCGGTTAGCGAGATCTTTTGATACAGACAGTCACAAATCCTTTTACTTTTATAGTATGATATTGATTATTGATATTTTTAAAAACATTAAAACAAAAAATAATGCTTATTTCTTACATCCCAATATTATAAACAAAGTCTTTCTAAACAGATGAATATGTATCAAATAAAAAAAATATATTTCTATCTTATAAAGGGGTATAACTGCCTTGCTATGAAAGCATATTTGTATCTATCTGATTAACTTTTCTTTTTACCCTCTCACTATCTATCAATCAATCAATTCTTCTTTAGATATTGTCTGTCTCTCCATATCTATCTAACTATATGACTATTTTTTTCAATCTATCTTTCTCTTATCTATCTATCTATATTATCTATCTATCCATTACATATCCTTACATCAATCTAAAATCTATCCATCTATCTGTATATCTGTTTATTTGTCAACATATCTATCTATACATTCATTTACCCATCCATCCATTTATCTATCTATCTATTCATCTATCTAAAATCTATTAATCTATCTAAAATCTATTCAACTATTTATCTAACCATCTATCTATCCATCATCCATCCATCCATCCATCTATCTATCTATCTAAAAGCGTCATACTGTCTTAAGCGTACAATACTTGACGGAATTGTAACTTAACCACCACATCCTTATACATATTCACACACACACACACACACACACACACACACACACACATATATATCAAGTTGTTGTAATTGTTTCAGTTCTACTTTAGTCAATATTCACCCCCTGCCCTCAATAAAACATTCCCTTTCTTCGACGTGAAGCCTCCCCTTTTCAGCCCATATTCTCTCGGAGATGCTCCTTACGGAAAAGTTGGTTCCTTGAATGGGAATATTCATGGCTTTATCACAGTATATAATGATGGTTCCCTAGGCTTGAAGTTAATTGTAACAACAGATAATTATTGTATTATTAGACCGCGGGCCACAAATATATGTATCTGGATTACGCTTCACCAAATTCCGCAAAAACAACTCTTCTTTGGAGCGTTGGAATCTCTTAGCAATCAGTTGAATTCAGGTTCTTGTACTATCAACATCTTCTAATCATGCCCTCCTCCTCCTCCTAGCTCCTTAAGTGGGAGTGGGTGGGCACAGCATATGTATATGCATATAGTATAAAAATCGCCAAGTCATGGCATAGTGCCCGCAGCGATATTAAGGAGCGCTTCAAGTGAGAGAAGGCGGTGTTCACAATGTGATTGTCCTAGATAACTTAGCATAGTTTGCGGGGCGGGGAGGGGGCACAGGGGTGGCGTACTTTAGCCTCATTTCCCGACTTGGCGTCTTATAAGACGCTTGTCACTTTTGCTTTCATTCATGGTCCAACTTCCTTCACTCTCACTTATATACCTACTATGCTAAGTTTTTTTTTCTTCTCAAAAGTGATAAAAGTTAAAACAGCGTTCATTCAATGGTGAACAACAAAATATTTTTTTCTTCAACTTAAATTTTTTTTAGCACATTTTGTGATAAGCAATATTAACTTATCATTTGATACCTATATTTGCGACAACTTTTACGATTCTTTCAATTTTTAACATTTACAAAACGGCTTGTATCTAACATTATCATAATCTAATTTATATGATTATTTTCAGACAAAATGAACAAATCCATAGCCGCACTTTGCTTTGTCCTGTTGGCCGGTTCCGCCATGGCCCTAGAGACCAAGGACGTGTCCGAGCAGGGAGAGGGCAGACTGTACTTCACTGGTCCCGGCTACACCATCAACCTGATCCCCCAGGCCATCCTCCTCGGTATCCTTGCCTTCCTCGCTGTTTACTTCCTTGGCATCGGAGAGCCTGGTAATTTTTTTCAAAACTTTCCAAAAAATTTTCAATTGTCCCCCCCAAAAAAATATTTTTTTTTACAATTTTTGCTAACAAAAATCATTTTTTTTTGTAGCCGCTGTTGAGAGTGGATATGGTGCCCCCGCCACTGGATATGGTGCCCCCGCCGCTGAGTATGGAGCTCCCTCCTCCTACAATGCCGCCAACAGGTAAAAAATCAGCAAAGATAATTTTTAAAATTCAATTTTTTTTTATAATTTTCAGTTTTTTTTTTGGAAAAATCTCTTTTTTTGTTGAAAAATAACCCAATTATTTGCAGGTACTACGAGACCTACGAGAACGCCCAGGCTCAGTATGACGAGACTAGAAAGTAAATGGCTGACCAACAAGTTGCTGGCTGCAACCACTGGACCGAACGAACATGGAAATCAAACTCACTACTGCCTCTAGTCACCACGAATCAAATCTAATTTTTTTAACATGCCATACTTGTTCAAAATTGTTAATTGTTCATTGTTAAATCATAATTGTTAATTTTTTATATTTTTTTTTCATTTTGCCAAAAAAATGATTAGACAAGGTGTTAAACTTCACCAACAATGATCAAAAAATTGAGAAATGAAAGACTTTTGAAATCAAATTTTTGCAAGATTTTTAAAAACTACTGTTTTGACTTTAAAAACCATCAGACTTTTGACTTTATGTTTAAGTAAGTTTTTTCTTCAAAAAAAACTGAAAAAAGCATTATTTGACTAAAATAGCCTCAAAGTACCATGGATTTAAAGCATTTTAAACAACGGACCTCATAATCATATAATATTTAGCCTTATTATAAGTTGGAAAATACTTATGATCTAAGACTTTTATTACCGTAATTTCATTATTAATTTAAGACAGACTGTGAAAAGTCCACCATAAGTTGGTAATGAAACAACTGACGTGAAAATTGACCTAGATACACAACAAAATTGACTTTTTAAATCAAAAAAAGCTTAGATTTAAGGGAACCAACTTTGCCTGCCGACTTCAAAATTGTAACCAATATTTTGTCTTCTTGAAAAATATTTAGAAATGTTCTTAAATATTTTCATTTAGGTGAAATAGGTCACTTTTTTGGCCGTCAGCTGAAGTTGGATAATTAGTTAGAATTATTGTTCTTGTTATTTAATTGTTATGTTGTTAAAATATCACATCAGTTCTGGAAAAAATTAAAATTAAAAAAAAACTAATAAAATTTTAAAAATATTAAATTGTGTTATTTTATAAGACTATAAAAATAAATTAAGCGATACAAAACTTATGAAGAAGAAAAAAACGCAGTAGACTTAAACTAAGAAACTAAGGTTAAGTTCAATAAATCATAAGAATGGTAAGGCAACTTTATTAACGCGTTGTATAATAAATAATCAAAAATACAAATTAAATTTAAGTAAAAAAATAACTTATTCATTAAGATATTCTTTAAACTAAAGAGTTTGATGGTTCGGCAGCCGCTGCAGTCATTTTTCAGCAAGTCACAGCCGTTTCCCATCTTCTATAGGACAATCTGCATTTAAATAAGGCCAGCTACAGCCGTTTAACAATTAAATGTCGCAGTTTGACCGCACAATCCTATTATTTAAAGTAGTAAGCTTTTTTGTCTGTAGCAAAGGATCTCACAAACTGCTGAACCGATATAGTTCCAGTTTCCAGTAAAGCTTCTTATAGGTCCAAAGATCGTTTTAGGCCATATTTCATTCTTATGAAAGGTCTAGGAAAGGTTTACGGCTATTTATTCATAAAATCGCTAACCATAGCGGGCCGCGGCTGGCAACGAAAAATAAATCTTAATATGCTTCTTCCGCTAAGATTCTCTTTAAAAAATATATCTAAGCTGCAGCCAAGAAAAAAAAATTACATCCGCCTAGCCATGCAGTTTTATGTAGCTCGACAAAGTGTCTAAAAATCAGCCATGTGTCGTCATAAAAATGAGGGAGATAAGAGAATAAGTGGGAAAGAAAACCCCTAAGAAGAGATGGATAATCCCTTATTTTTATGACGTCACATGACTGATTTTTGAGTCAGTTTGTCCAGCTACATAGTTTTATTGCGGATGTTTGGTGATTTTTTTGAAATGAATTTTTATTCTACACTGTTGACATCACTTTTTTTTGTAGATGTATGGTTAGTTATCTGCAGGAATAAGGTAAAGCCAACAAGCGAAATAAATCTAAAATATTATTTGGGGGGTAGATAAAAAGGTCGTAAATTTTACTATGAGTTGCACCCAAACGACAGCTAAAAATCAAGTATATGTTTCGTGTTTTTTTCCGAATGAATTTCGTTTTTGGTATAAGCTGGGTTATTTGTCATAGAATTTAAGAATACTCTCACTCTGTACATCTTCTATATTTTTCTAACATCTGTCACGCCCCTAGAAATCTCTAGGGGCCCTTGAGGTGTGGGGGTGGGGGGGGGGGAGGGGAATGAAGTCGCCTCCCACACTTTAAATTTTAGTTTAAAATTAAAAGATAAAAATTTTCAAGGGGTCATTTTTTCTCTCAGGGCTATTACTTTTGGGAGGGTGCGTGTACCATCACCCCAAATAATTATAAACCTTCGCAGGATCTATGAGAAGCTACGCTGTAAAGAAGAAACATTGAGGTTCAGTGGTTGCAGAAATCCTTCGGTACAGACAGACACGCATACACAGATCATGTTACTTTTACAAAAAAAAAAAAAAATAATTATTCCTGAAAAGCTAAAGTTTAAAAAGTCCACTTGTTATTTAGTTCATTTGCATCAGAAAACAAAAATATTTCTTATGGAAATAAATGTGTACGTTTTGTTAAAAAAACAAGGATGACAACATCCATAAAAGCGAAGCTCTGAAATGGAAGGACAAACGCACATTAACACTTGTACAGTGTCAGAACTAAATAAACTGAATATTTATGCATAAGTCTATACAAAATTGTAAGTAAATTTGTTACAAAACTGATTTGCCTGACATATTGAACCTTGTTGTAATAGGAATCAGTATTTAAAAAATCAGATGAATAGTATAGTTTTAAAATACAAAAATTTGTTGTCAAAAAAGTAACAAAATTTGCTTGTTTTAAATGAACGAGAGGACTGACTCTAATTATAGAAAAGCTTCGCTTTTCAAATAAAACACTTTGAAAGCATGTTTGTTATTGATGATTACAAATTGCCTTACTCAGCCGCAGTCAGCTAGCTATCTAAAGCCGCAACCTCGCGGCAGTCAAACCATGCGTTTGCGTTATTCCAGGTTCAGGGAATATTTTAAATAATTTTTTTTTAATTTAAATAAAAGCGAAGCTTTTTTTATATTTAGGGTCGGTCCTTCAGTTACGGTTAGCTCTTTTTATTAATTCAAACAGGTTAGAATTGTAGTATCGATTTCAAACTTTGCAGGTTAATTTTTTTAACAGTTAGGTACGACTTTAAAACATGCTGATTTTTTAAATTTTTGACAACAAATTTTTGGATGTTAAAATTATCCAATTCATCTGATTTTTAGTATACTAATTCCAAATACAACAAGATACAATGTTTTAAGCAAAGCATCTCTATAATCAAGTCCTAAAAATGTAAGGATGTCCTTAAACATTATCCTGTATTTAAGCAGTTTTGCAACAAATTTATTTACAATTTTGCTTATAATTATACAGTCAATTATAATCTAATTTTTTAGTTTGATATGAAGTCCGAACGAAAACTAAAGGTATCTTACCGAAATCACTTTAAAACAGGATACATTATGAACAGATCTATAGTATAGTTGTATATACAGACAACTACCTCCCTTTCTTTTTCGAAGACCTATTTCTTCTGCTTCTAAATTATTTTCTGCTACTTGTCTGGGTAATATAAGCGACATCATTGGTTGATTTTCAATGACCCAATAGAAGGGTTGTACAAGGTGGTACATTACATTATGTAAAAATACCTTCAAGACATAATTACACAGATGCATCGCTGTTATGCCAAAACGTACAAGGAATCAATTTTAAAAAGCAATTTTGATATAGAAGTTAATATACTATCTAACTTTGATAACACTATTATTTTATACCTTTACTAGAAGCTACTAAGCCCCTAAAGGCCTCTAGGGGACACATAAAAATGTTTTTTCAATCTATGTTAAAATCAGCTATTTACCAAAAATATTTTTTTTTCTCCGCTAGTACCAAAAATCTTATTTTTTTTTATACTTTTTGCGATTTCTCTTGGTAGGGTGGTGATACCCTCCCCCAAAATAGCATTCCCAGGACCGATGAGAAGCTACTCTGTAAAGGAAAACCATATCGGTTCAGCGGTTAGCGAGATCCATTGGTACAAACAGACACACAGACAAGCAAACAAACATCATGTTACTTTATCATAAGGATTAGCTAAGCTTAGATACAAAAACCAATATATAATAACTTGTGTCGTCTGTCATGCTTCAAAAGATGTAAAACTTTTATTATTTCATGAATTTATCATTTATCGCATAGTCTCTCTCTCTTTTTCTTTCTTTTGTGTGAACTGAACATCTGTTTTATAAATCACTTTGTCCGTTTGTCCCTTTATGAGTTTTTTTTGTGCTTTGCTACTTATGGATGTTGTCATCTTTTTTAAATTATGCTTTCTAAAAACATATTTACCCTAGTAATTACACTAGTCTCCAAAGTCTTATATTAACGTTATCTTATTCTTTGGCTCAACAACTTTGGGGACTTTTATTGAAATTTGATTTGTTGGTTAATTAAGTTTAGTGTTCAAACGTTTCAACCACTAATTTTAATTCTACAGAAGGGGTAATTTTAAGAATCATCATTGGGAATATACATAATTTTTTTGGCCATTGTCTTATCCCTTTTGATCCCTGCATAATTGGCCTAGGTAAGTATGTACTTGAATAAATTTGGAGTGTCTCTTCCAATTCAAACTCTTATTAATCTATGTAAAATTTTAATTTAAACTTTATTGTAAAACACAGAGATAAAGACATAGGTAGATTGGTTCTAGTTTTACCATCTTTTTAAACATGACTGATGGACGGATTTTTAAGGAATGGACATACGGACATAAAAAGAGGATAACGCCCAAAAAATTGTAAAAAGTAATTAAATTTGTCAAACCTATATTTTGAAAGTACAAAACTTTCTTATATATAGAGTAGATGCTATATTAATAACTAGAGGCTACGCCCCTAGAGGCCTTTAGAGACACTTGAGGAGGGGGG
>LS055414.1:0-16028 GCA_900241095.1 Acartia tonsa
CCCCCCCCACAGAACAACTATTTTAGGTTAGGTTAGGTTTTAGGCTAGGGAGCCGAGCACTGTGGCTAGGCAGGCAACGGGGCCGAGCGCTGCGGCTAGGCAGGCTAGGAATTGAAAAAAATATTTTGAAGGATATTACCCATTGTTTTATCTGTCTGTCTGTTCAAAATTCAAAATACATAACTCTGATTTTGTAAGGTTTCGTGATTTTCTTTGAGTTTTAGCTTATTCTATCTTTCTTTGTTTTCTTATGATAACTGAACATCTGCTCTACAACTCACTTTGTCCGTTTTCCATCGGATATTTTTGTGCTGTGGAACTTATGGATGTTGTCATATTTTTTTTAGACCTATATATTTAGGTATCTTAATATATGTATCTTTCATAGAAATTGAACAACAACCAGAGGAAAAACCCCAAAAATATTATATTAACAAGCATATAACCTTGAATATAATATCAAGGACATAATATGTCTATAATGATGAACATAGAATCATACTTTAATTAGAAAACAAGGATGACAACGTCCATAAGTAGTTATAAAATATAAGGAAACAGCTTAAAAGCAGTACGATTTTCTTTGATGTTTATAATTAAATGCACTCTATGATGATGAGAATGTTCCTTTTATCTTGAATGGGAGCCGAGAAAATCATGTTTCCCCAAAACGTTTCAGACAGACAGATATTTCAAATCTTAGAGTAGCTTCGCTACTAAAAAATATGATATAAACCATGGTATTTATATTCTATTTTATTATTCTATGTAGTTATAATTCTTATATAGAGTAAGTGAACTATGAACAAGTATAAGATAAACCATGGTATTTATATTCTATATAATTATTCTATGTAGTTAATATAGTTCTTATATAGAGTAAGTGAACTATGAACTAGTATAAGATAAACCATGGTATTTATATTCTATATTATTATTCTATGCAGTTATAATTCTTGTATAGAGTAAGTGAACTATGAACAAGTATAAGATAAACGTTGTTCTTACAATCAGCGGAAGAAATGTGTAAAATATATTTAGTATAAATCTCATATTTTACTTCAAGTTGGTTACATCTCATTTAATTGCATCTTAAGAATCCTAATACTTAAATTTCCTTGCTTCCTTTAATTATTTTTTAAAAGTATTAATTAATGCAACAAGACACATATGTTAAATTATTAATTTAAAAAAAAACATACAATAGTATTATCAGTATAGTCAGTAGCTATCCATTAATTTTAGGGCAGCTAGACTGCAACTACTGAATGTTAAAAAGGCCGGCTAACATGCAGACATTACAAGCTGTGAACTTTCTGTTTTTTATCCAATAATAGCCGTAATAGCTAACTGCAAATATCTAACATTTTATGGAAACACTATAGATATATGGAAAAAGTAGCAACCTCACGGTATATTCTACCTCTATATGTTGCCAAAAATGATTGACTTATCATAAAACTTTTCTTATGTAAAAAATGTCAGACCCAGGACATAACCTTGATGAATATTGATAAAATAAAGTATAAAAACAAGGATCACAACATCCATAAAAGAGAAACGTAACAAATTAGTCAGACAAGACAGGCAAACAAACATTAACAAATATACAGTAACGACTCATTTAAATTGAACATTATTTAGGAGTTTTAACAAAAATTCCCAAAATTAATATACATAATAGTTCTAGCTGGTTTTGAAATTTAAAAAATCATCCAGCAAACAATCAAATCTTTGATTATACGACCTTAGTCCTGACTGTGTATGGTAATGACTTGCGCCTGTTTTCGGACCAAAGAATTTACCAAAACTCTTTCTGTTAGTGTAATCTGTCAGACTTGAGTACATTTTTTAAAGTCTCTAGCCTGACGTGGTGTGAAGCAAACTCACCGTTAGTAAATAGACACGCTATCATTTACGCTAATTTACACTTTATTTGTCGACTTTTGCTTTCATGGATATTGACATCCTTGTTTTTATATAGCTTTCTCTTCCTGACTTCTTGTTTATGCTTTATTTTGGTTTAAATAAATATTTCTGTATCTAAATTGGAGATCTTGTTTTTATAAATTAATATGCAGGGAGTAAGGGAGGGGACAATGGGCAATAAATTCTATTTAAGAGTTTTCGCTGAAAAGCAATGAAAACCAAATTTATCCAAAAAAAAATTGACCAAAATTGTAAAGTGATCATGGTAATATCATTTAGAACAAAATTAGATCTAAGAAAAAAATAATTTACTTGAAAATTAAATTACGAATACATTACAATGTAGTAAAAATTCTGTAATTAATCACTAGAAAAATCGTGTTTAGAACTTCATCAACCCTTCTCGTATATTTTTAACTGCCCCTAAATTCAAGGGGTTCTTAGATACATAAATATCACAGTAGAGTTTCTATACATGAAATGACATTTTCTTGGGAAAAAATATTTGTTAAAACCAGCCATTAATAACAAATTTTTCTGTCTGCATATTCAAAACTAGCTCAGCTAGTTAGCGGGGCATTGATGCGCAAGTACCCAAAGTCAGTCAGAATCTGCTGTATTCGTGCACATTCCCTTTAAGCCAGTACCCAAAGTCTGAGACTCCTAATAATTGAATATTCGATCCATTGTCTTCTCCCTTACTCCCTGGGTACCATGTATTGATTGATTGATTAAAATGTTTATATCAAATCAAGGACGTTCAAGCTTTTTTATTTGTTTTCTTTTAATTTGAGGGGAGGAAGGTCAAAATGATGGATTTTCAAAAAAATTGTGTGTGCGTGTGGGGGGGGGGATCTAATTTTCAAAAATTGAGGTTCCCCTTGGAAGTCACTGTAATAATCAATAAAAAAATCATATACACTTAACAAATCAAATTTCATATTTTTCTTCAAATAGTTTGCATATAAACGTACCTAGCTTTTACAATAATTTGTGTAAATTCTTGCAGCGCTACTTAATAGTATAGTTATTCTTTGTTATTGTTGTTCCTAGAAAAGTTAATCAGGAAAGAAAAGAAGATTAACTCCAGACTCTTTAATAGCGGCTAAGCCCCTAGAGGCCTCTTGGGGGCACGAAAAATGTTTTATTTTCAATTAAGATCAGCTGTTTACCAAAAGTATCCGCTAGGCAGCGTTTAATGTTGTTGATTTCTCTTGGGAAAGTGGAGGTACTCCCCCCCCCCCACAATAGCTTCCCAGGACCTATGAGAAACCATACTGTAAAGGAGAACCATATCGGTTCAGCATTTAGTTTGATTCTTTGGTAAAGACAGAGAGACACCCTGTTACTTTATTATGAGGACAAGAACAAGGACGATAACGTCCAATAGAAGCGATATAGATATAATAATAATATTTTTTTTTTTAATTTGATGTTGTTTGGATTTTGCGGACTTTTGATTATACTCTAGTATAATGTAGCTAAGATTGTTAAAAAGACAAAAAATAAGGGGAGGGGGGTTGTCCCATCTCAAATAGCCTAAAACCGCAGTAGGACCAGTATCTATATTCCCCAAAGAGTAGAGAACAATCGGTTCAGCGGTTACCAAGATCTTAAGCTTCAGACAGATAGACAGACGGACGTTCTACTTTGTATTAAAGATTTCTTTTTTTCTAATTCAAAAAAAATCCTTTTATAAATTATTAATTAATAATTCTTTTTGTTCTTTTATTATTATTTTTGTCCTTGTATTCGATAAAAAATATTTAATAAGGTATGGTATTGCAATCAAAGATATATTTATTGTAAATATACGTATTTTTTCTCAGGGATCTAAAGATATAAGCCAATGACCGATAAAATGATGTAAACCCTAATTATTGTACACAAAAGTACCCCTTCTATAGATTACAATTAGTGGTTGAAACGTTTGTGCACTTAACTTAATGAAAAAACCAATCAGAATTCAACAAAAGTCCCAAAAGTTGTTTAGCTTACGAATAAGAAAAAAATATTATAAAACTATAGTGTATAAATCAGTCCAATGTCCCCTCCCTCCCTGTTCTTTTCTATTTGTACAAATTGAGGGTTGGCATTCGCAAATGCTGGTACAAAAAAAACCTAGTTGCTGCCAAACTTTACAAATATTGGACATTTTAAAGAAGGGTGGGGATATTTGGCTGTTAAATAATCTAGTCCCCACAGTTTTATAACAACGTTTCTTATTCGTTGGCTCAACAACTTTGGGGGCCAAAGGGATTTTTGATTAGTTGAATAATTGGGTTGAGTTTTCAAACGTTTAACAGCTTATTGAAATCTACAGAAGGAGTAATTTTTGTTTCATCACCGAAGATGTACATCAATATATCGGCCGTTGTCTTATCCCTTAGATCCCTGCGACTTTTCACTAATCCGCAGTTAAGCCGGACAGCTGTCGAGCCCTGCCATTAAACAATTAGATTATCTATCAGGCCCAAACCATAAAAGAAATGTATTGTAGATATAATAAATACTATGGACCATATAACTCTTTAACATTGTGTTTTTTTATGAAGAAAAAAAATGAATTTGTGGGTTTTGTCGTATTTTCACAGTAGCTGTTCTCCTATTTATAGCCCTTGCCGGAGACTCTAACCCTACGGCGCAATCATTAACATTTACTTAACCTAACCTAAAATAACCTATCAAAGGCAACTGTGAAAATACGACGAAACTCGCTACTTCGTTTTCTTTCCATGATCCGAAAGTTTTATGAAACCGTAAATCAATCAAAAAAGTAACAGGTTGTCTGTAAGTCTATAGCGTAGGATCTCGATAACAGGTGAACTTAAATGTTTTTTTATATATACAGTGAAGATTCCTTATAGGTCATTTAGGTTTTCCGACATTTTATTGGAGGATTTCTCCATTCTTACTAGATAAATCGCCCATAGAAGAAATACCCCACCTAATTTTGTTTAAAACTAAAATTTAAGTAAAGTGTTTCCCCTCCACTTTCCCCTCGAGCACCTAGAGGCCTCTAAGATATTTTATAAAAGAGTAAATATTTCGCAATCTAATACATACGAAGTTCGGTGTGTATTCACTTCCGCATAACATCAAAATAGTGTTTCATATTAAAATGTAAATTAAATGAAATGGTAGAGTTCAATTATAAGAATTATTGAAGCAAAGATTTAGTTTCAGTTTGAACTGCTATAATAGATATTTATTGCATCGTATTATAAACAGCTCTCCGCGGATGATGTACATATATTTGTAAGATTAAAACCAGTTTTGTTAGCTCCCAGATTATTATAATACAATACGATACATGATTTTTAGTATGGCTTAGAACCGGTTCTAATCCAGTATATAATTATATTAATCGGTTTCGAAGCCATACTGGAATAATTTGTTATGCATGTGCAGATATGAATGTACACCAAGAAGGAGGTATTAATTACTAATAGGATGACGTAAAGTAAATATTATATGTGCATTATTAATTTTCATCATAAACAATTGCTCTTTTTTGGTAACAACAACTTTATGCAATCGTCCTTTTATTCGATTGACCATTACCTCTAGCGGACAGATCTTACACCTACACCCACCTTCCCCTAAATGCTAAGGGCGAATCCCCTAGTATAAAGTAGTAAGTTTTTTTGAAGCTCTTTATAGTACTTTTTAAAAAATTGACGCCATTCAATACAAATGACCAATGTTAGGCCAATACACAGACAAAAATACCAAAGGCAGGCCAGTATACATTTTAATTGACCAATAGTAGGCCAGTATAACATAATTTTTTTATTGGCTTTAGTTTTTTTGTTTTCACATACGAACTTACCAACTAAAGTGTACAATGTGCTGTTTATTACACTAGTCCCCAAAGTTGGATAATAACGTTCTATTATTTGTTGGCTTAACAACTTCGGGACCATATTAAATTTTGATTGGTTGAATCATTAAGTTACCTGTTAAAATGTTCCAGCCGCTAATTGTAATCTACAAAAGGGGTAAATTTGTTTATTATTATTAGATATATACATCAATTTATCGGCCATTGTCTTATCCCTTTAGGTCCCTGATTATTAAAAGTTTATCTATTTACAAAATGAAACATATTATATTTGTATGAGCAGTACCCAGGTTGTTCTTAGTATATGTAGAATTTTTGTTTTGTAAGACAAAATTTATACAAGATGTACTATTTTTTTTAATATTGTACTGTCCCCTATTTTTTTTCCATTCTTGTTGTACTGACTTTGTCTACAATAGTACTTTTATGTTTTTTTATAAGTACCATAGTTATTTCTTGTATATGTTGTGCAATTTTTTATACAATAGAACAAAGTTTTTTAAAGTCCAAAATTTTAGGAACCTGCCAAAAAAGGAACATACTATTTGTAGTATAAATTTCAAAAGTATTTTCTAATATATCATCCTTAGGTATTATTGGTATTATCAATATTTGATGTGTAATTTCCTTATGAGCATTAGTATTCCTTCTACTACATATTCATAATCAAGCATTTTTTTTTATCTGAAAATAAAAGGTCAATTTCAACAGAAAAATTTGGAGTAAATATACCCCACCCCCTCCGTATTTCTAAAATAAATTGGAAATAAGGGTCCTAAGACAAACGTAGGAGTCAAAACGTTGGAGTGAACAAATGCAGGATTGGACACTTAACCTAACTTATCCTATTTTAGACCATCTTCTAAGTTTTTTAAATGCCTAACCACTGCGGGGTCTTATTTGTACATTCATATCTTAACCTAACTGAGCTGTATGAAAATACTTAATTAAATTAATATTTTAACACTCCTGCATTTGTCCACTTTGACGTTTGGGACTCCTGCGTTTGTCCTGGAACCAAAATAAGGGATAAAGAAGTTTTTTGTTTTGTTTATTATGTTAGGTTGGGTTAGGTTATATTGGGTATGGGGTAGCCCCGCAGGATTGGGACACTGCTGGACGATATAGATCCCACAGGGTCGGGTAATAAATCTACTCCCTCCTCCCTTATTTTCAATATATTTCAAAAAGTAAAAATAAAGAAAACAACTAAATTTATACAAAATGTCATACAAACCACTAAATGACTGTAGTAGCTACTTTAGAAAGGATTTATTTGACATATGATTATTGATTATATACTTTGAATGCAACTCTCCTATCCTTGTTTAAATATTTTATTTTTATTTAAAATTCTCTTTACAAACATCTTTATACTTCTACAGAATTAGAATTATACATAGATTGTATTTCTTACCAATCTATATTATGATTATTCAGTTTTAACACTATACGAGTGTAAATGTTCATTTGTCCCATTGTTTCATAGCTTCGATTTTATTGATGTTATACAAATACCTTACATTCTACAGAAATTAGAATTATACATAAATGTATTTTTTCTTCTCAATTTTATTCATATATTTTTTATCAATAAATAAAGATGAATGTTTTTTTTCTCTTTTTGTATTTAACAAGAACCATATCAACTCAATGTAGCCACACAGGGATCTAAAGGGATTTGACAATGGTTGATAAGTTAATGTACATTTTTAACTATGATGCTCAAAATTGCCCCTTCTGTAGATTACAATTAGTTGTTTACAAGATGGGACATAAAACTTCATGAACCAACCAATCAAAAATTCAATAAAAGTCTCCAATGTTGTTAAAGCAACGAGAAAAACGAGAAGAAAACATGATAATAAAACTTTTGTGACAAGTGTAATAAACAGCCCATTGTTCCCTCCCTTCCTGATAGCCACATATATCTTGAAACAGATCAAGAAAAAGCTGAATGAAACCAACTAGGACCAATGCATCACAAAATATATCTAGCTTTAACCTCTTTTTTTATCAAAAGCTTTGTTAAGGTCACGATTTTTCATCATTTTAAATCCAATCTAGATTATATGTTTTTGTCTATTACAAAATTAAAAGAAATTTTTTGGCCATTTTTCATACGGTGTTGGTTCTGATTGGTAAACTAAATTGATCCTTTTCAGAATTGGGGTGTAGGGCAATTGTATTAAAGTAGTAAATATTTTGTTTGTTGGTCCATTAAGATCTTGCTATAATTAATTGATTTTTATTTGTTGCTTCCCTCAAAGTGCCTATCGAGCACTGAATCCCCCGCTTAATTTAAAAACTTACAATAAAGGCTTTAGGAGGATTAGATTTTCCCTCTATGCTTGACCTATCCAGGGGTGCCTAACCCTGCGGGGCCTGTAACTGCGGTGCCCGTCTACTACCCCTGCTTGGTTTTGAGCTTTGCATCCTCCTTTCACTATAATTAGGTCCCTAGTTGCTAAGGGCAAAGCGGGTAGCTTAAATTTATTGTTAGTTATTGTAATATGTATACTTGTACTTGTACATTTCTACGAATCTACGAACGTTTGCAGTCCTGTTTCTTTAATCATGAGAGTAAGGGGACATTGTACTGTGAATTATACTGGTACTCAATGTTATCACAATTGTTTGGGTTTAAAACTTTGGGTACTTTAAAGATCTTGTTAAAATTGACTTGTTCAAACTAGCAGTGTCAAAAACCTTTACCCAAAATTTTTATTTTAAGAATTTTGTTTATTATCATTGTGGAAGTACAATGCTTTAGTGTCTTATCCCTTAAGATCCCTGCAGCACAACTTCCAATTTATACTTCGCATCTAAAAAAACTTGTCATAATTAATCATCATTACAGAATGAGAAAATATAACAAGTTGCCCAGGGATCTAAAGGGATAAGACAATGGCCTATAAATTGATGTACACCCCCAATGATGATACACAAAATGCCCTTTTTTGTAGATTAAAATTAGTGTTTGAAACGTTTGGAAACTTAACCTTTAGAACCAACTAAATAAAAATTCCATAAAAGTCCCCTAAGTTTTTATGCAAAAGAATAAGAAAACGTTATCAAACTGTGGGGACTAGTGTAATAAACATCCCATTGTCCTCTCCCTCCATGCAAGTTGCGGTTCTAAGGTGTTATTGTCCCAGTAATGATAACATCATAAAAATAAACTAACCAAGATGGAATTCCTACAGTAAATCTTTGATATGAATGAAATGGAGATACATTTATGTTTTTCTGATGTACTGAATTTTAGTTTCCGAAAGTGTACCTAGCCTCCGCGTCTTATCTCAATATTTACTACTAGCTAAAAAAGCTTCAAACTTCCAAAAAAAAATCTAAATTTGAAAAATTTAAATTTTTAATGTATAATGTATAAATCGTTTATACATTATATCGCTTTTCCCTTTGACCAGAGTAGCTTTAAATAGGTTTAGCAATATTTGGGTTATCTGCTGTACACATTTGGAAATTATTGAAGAAATAGGCAATCCATTTTTAGCACATCGTTTTTCTATAAAACACCATGGGAAACACAGGGAAGGAGGGGACACTGGGCTGTTCATCACACCAAAAAAGTTTAAAAATGCTTTTTTTCTTTAAATAAAATTTTCTTATTTGTTGACAGAGTTTTGTTCAAAATGTGCATTTTGTTAAAACTTTTTTTTCTTCATAATTTTGTTGAAAATCTAGATTTTTCTTTGCTAAAACTCCATGACTCTGCACTTAATCTCATCAAACCAGAAATTTGTTTAATGTACTATGTAGAAAATGTAACACATAGTAGAAATGTCTATTATGTAACAGAATGCGAAATAGCTGTTCAGTAAAAAGCAAAAAACTTAAGGATAATCTAATTAAAGAATGATTATGAAAGAACGATACATGCATAACCGTGCGGTAAGGGAATGTAAATGTAGCGGGCAGACCTAAAATGAAGGCTAGCTTCGCTTCATTTTCTTGTAAAAATTGTCTCAAATTCAAATTATATTAATTTGAATGTTATATTAAGTTTGATTTGAGATTCCTCCCCGAAAATAAATAAAAGGGAGGAATCTGCCATTATTCTACTTAACCCGCCCTAACTCTTTTATAAATTGATGTATTTATGTGTGTGATCCTTTCCCCCAATGATAAAATCTTTTTTATTTACTTTTAACTAGTGGCTTAATTCTAACCACTTAGAACAAAAACCCGTGAAATATCAAAAGGATTCGAACCTCTAAATTAAATTTTTGATGTTAGATTCTTTTTATTGAAGCATAGTTTGTATTTGTCAAGTGGTTTGTTATAACTTCCTAAAAATTCTTTAGCTCAACATACATCCTACTGATTTATATATGGCATTTAGATACCTATACAGATATGACAAACTAAGCCATTTATAATGCCTTTAAAAATGACGTCTTATAATACAAATGATCAATGATTGGCCAATATACAGATTAAATTACCAATGGTAGGCCAGTATGACGTAATTTTTTATAGAGACAATAAAAAGCTTCATGACAATCAGATAAAAAGAAAGACATTTAATTGTGATAATATTTATCCCGTTCCATGTTTAAATCTGCAACTGTTGAGTGAGATTATGTAAATAAAAACTAAATCTTCAACTTTAAAGGAATATAGATACTCAACTCTAGATACATATTTTCCAAACCAGCCAATAGGAGAATACTGACGGTACATTCAAGACATCTTATTGGTTGAAATATTTTACAGATCTTGATACGTAAGGGCATAATTTTTCATTTCGTTCGCTATGAGTTAGCTATAAATTGTCGCAAATCTTAGGTAAATTAATTCATGTAAATATTTCTTCCCTCGGATAATGTGACGCATATGACAAAATGTAATAAGTTAGTTATGAAATTCTTTGAAAAATCCCCTCTTTCCGTGGACGAAAAATGGGGTCAGATGGATTATCTAGATATATTATATCTAATTTTAAAGGAAATCTACCGAATAATTCCATAGTCTGTTTGTTTAATTATGGAAGTTAGAGGGAAATTATGTTCATATTTAGCGCAACAATAACAAGTTAGTAAAATGCTTGTTCTTGGCAGATATTGGTCTCAAATTACTTTAGCTAAAAATTGTAAGAAAAAAAAGAATATTTATTGAAAACTAAAAACTAGTTTCTTTTACAGTAATTTATTTGTCGGTGTAAAATCGTGTTTTAGTGGGGTGTTGACAACCCCCCTACACTCCCTTTCGCACGCCACTGGAGAGTCAACTAATAATTAATTTTGTTCCAGGACAAACGCAGGAGTCCCAAAAACGTCGGAGTGGACAAACGCAGGTGTGTAAAAATATAAATTTTAGTAAGTATTTCTATACAGATTAAGGTTAAGGTTAAGATATGAATGTTTAAATGAATTCAAATAAGCCCCCCGCAGGGGTTAGGCAATTAAAGAACCTAAACGATGTCTAAATAGGTTAGGTTATGTTAAGTTTAAATAATAATTTATTAAACTCGAATTTATATTGCTTAAAATTACTTAAAGTCTTGAAAAGATTCCATTGAAAGAATCATAAGTGAAATATTTCAATTGAATAAATCGTTTAATGTCCTATAACTTTAAAACGAATTATTTTTTTTATCTAAAAAGAAACTAATAAATATGTTTATAATCTTCATAATCTATCTTATAACATGCTAATAGATACAAGAACAAGGAACTCATGCAAATAAGAAGCGAATCTTAGGACGAGTTTATATTCCACAGCACAAAAACAACAAAGAAACAAATTTAGGATAAAATAGTTATGAAAAAAAGAATATTGTAGAGGTATTATTAATAAATTAACCAACAAATTCAATTCATGAGATTTTAAGCCGTCAATTTAAAAATGTTTCACATATGGAAAGACCTATGTTTTGATATAGTCACAAGAAATATCAACCCTTTATCTTTAATAGCAGCTAAGAAGAACACATCTAATACTAAATTTATCGACAAAATTTTAAAAAGAAAAGTGCAGAGAGAGAAAGGGGGGGGGATAATAGGCTGTTTATTACACTAGTCCCCAAAGTTTTATAATAACTTTTTCTTATTCGTCTGCTTAACAACTTTGAGGGCTCTAGTGAATTTTCATTAGTAGATTTATTAGGTTTGGTGTTCAATCGTTTCAACCAATAATTTTAATCTACAGATGGGATAATTTGTGTACCATCAAAGGGGATTTAGGGATCAATTTATCAGCCATTGTCTTATCCCTTTAGATTCCTGAAAAAGTGTGTTACACATAGAAGCTTCGCAATTAAAACAGGAATATTGCATTGTTTTGTCTTATCAACTAAATGTAGGATTACCAGGGAGAGAGGGGACTGGGAATTGGAAATTAAACATTTAAAAACACAATTTCTCATTTGTTAGCTCGAAAACTTTTATTAAACTATGATTAGGTTGTACAAACTAGCAGTGGCAAAACATTTCCACGAATAATTTTGATCTAAAGTTTCTGTTATTTTGTTATCATAAATGGAGTTATTCACTTTTAAAAAGTCTAAAGTCTGATCTCTTGATTATTATATGTCCCCAATAACAAACACATTTCAAATTCATATTGGATCATCTCATAATCACTTTGGTAATCTGTCCATAGTAGATAACTAGCAAACTAGTCTCCAAAGTTTAAAAATAACGATTTCTTATTCGTTGGTTCAACATTAGAGAATTTGATTGGTTAATTCATTAAGTAGAGTGTTCAAACGTTTCAACCACTAATTTCAATCTGCAGAAAGGTTAGTTTTGTGTATCATCATATGGGATGTACGTACATTAATCTATTGGTCATTGTCTTATCCCTTTAGATCCCTGATAAACAGTTATGTACATTAGTTGCGTTTCACAGAGATAAGACAATGGACGGCAAATAAATGTACACCCACAATAAATCCCTTCTGTATCCCTTATTGGTGGAAAAGTTTGGCCACTAAAGATTTGTTCAACTATATCAAGATTTATTGAAAGTCGCCAAAGGTTTTAAGCCAAAAAATACAAGATCATATTTAAAAATACTGGGTGTTTCTGTGCTTCTGATAGACAAAATTTTACAATTAGCATACAATTATTATAATGTATAAGTAAGGAAAGAATTTATGGGAACATCTATATTTCTAGCAACATGGGATTAGATAAGAATCAGACAAGGATGACAACATCCATAAGAGCGAAGCTCAACAATTCAGGCAGATATACCAACGAACTTTAACAAACACAACTAATAATCCTATTATATAAAGTTGTAAGGGTCAATAACCACTGAACCGATTCACATAAGTCCTGTACTGGTTTTATGGTTTTAGGCCATTTTATTTTCAGATTTAAGTCTAGGGATGGTTTTTTCCAAGCCCCTCAATGCTAGGGGCGTAGTCACTAGTATAATACAGTTCAAATTACCTATAATCTTAACAAGAATTATACATAAAAATTTCACAACATTACTTAAAAACTGATTGCTTAATTTGAACATACATCAATTCTAAGGCATAATTATAGACATACTAGAATCAATTCCAAAGGCAAGTGAATAGAAAAGTCATATTGAATAAGAAATTGTTTTTAAAAAGCCAAAAAAATTTCATATTTGAAATAAACATACGGACTTTCTGGCAACGATATTTTTTAATCTTGCCTTATTGTTACAGGAATCATTATGAAAGGTTTGGAATCGATAGGACGAGTCTATCATGCCTAGATTAACGATCAGTGATATAAATTTAGGACAAACGAACTTTCTCTAAATGAAGAAAAACTTCAGATTCAACAAGAACCTTATTTAACATAAGTAGAACAAAAATATAATATACGATATTTTTAAATATTTAGGATATTTACTATCGAAATTGATTTATGGCTATTTGATTTTTATGTTTGAAAATGGTCCATTGTTTTGAAATCTTTTTAAGCTTACATCACATCAATCTCTTTTCTTTACCATGGTTATTTGAATTTTTCTCACTTTGTTACCTGACTAATAATCTAAATATGTGTAAATGCTAGCAAGATCAACATTCCAAATAAATTCTATGCACAAAGTATAGCTTCGCAATGAGAAAAACTAGAATTTTTAAGCTAACCATTTTTAGTATAGAACATATGTAACATATGCAGGGATAAAAAGGGATAGGACAATACCCAATAAATTAATGTACATTCCCAATGATTATATACAAAATTACTCCTTGTGTAAATTAAAATTAGTGGTTGAAACGTTTGAGCACTCAACTTAATTTAGCAACCAATCAAAATTCACCAAAAGTAAATTAATGTACATCCCCAATGATTATATACAAAATTACTCCATGTGTAGATCAAAAGTAGTGGTTGAAACGGTTGAGCACTCAACTTAATATAGCAACCAATCAAAATTCACCAAAGTCCCAAAGCTGTTAAGCAAACAAATAAGAAAACTTTAAAAAAAAGTTTGGGGACTTTTGTAATTAACAGCCTATTGTCCACTCTCTCTCTGAAACCAACATGCTATTAAAATGCTTGGGTTGCCTTCTAGACTTGGGAAAAATTGAAGTATAACATTATAGTTTAAGCTTGGACTAGCCTCCAAACCAAATGGATTAATAGTTATTTCTCGCTTCGTATTATAAACGGCTTTCCGCGGATATAAGATGTACATCTCGACATCTCGGGGCTAAAAAAACTGGTTTTAATCTTATGATTGTACAATTTTATATTTGTAGAAAACTGGATATAATACGATGCTAGACATAGTTTTATCGTATGGATTAGAACCGGTTCCTATCCACCGGATTCGAATGAATACGAGCAAATAATTTAATTTAAAATTTTTTTCGAAAGTCAATTTATTTAGATCTAAATGGCTTTACTTTCTAAAATTATTCCTTTAACCTAAAATTGTGCCCCTCTATTAAAAGTTACTCTAAGAATGAAGCCAAGATTGGTATGGACTTAAAAATGCTTGGAATTGAGGAAACACAAGAAATTGCGCGGGAAATCTTGAGAGCGTGGTCTGTGTGTGTGTGTGTGAACGCACGCGCTCAATGGCTGAGAAAAAGAGCCAAAATGAGGGGAAATGGCCAGTTTGGGGTGAGGTTAAAGAATGGAAGGGAGGGTTGATCTATATGAACCAAGACGCACTACTTCGTGCACGAAAACCATGTTTTATATTTTCAGAGATTGGTTGATTTTTTCCAACTCTTTATTATGATTTTCTCTCCCTCTCTTTCCTTTTTGTAAGCATAGCTACTCTTTAACTAGGGTTTACTATCCGTCTGACTGACCAAACTGGTTATTTCTTAGTTTATGTAGAAGATTAAGGTCGTATACTTTTTGTATACATTTTCCCTAATCAGGTTAAAGCTTTTTTTTGAATGAATATTCACCCAAATTAGATTTTGCTTTGTTCTCCATTTTAATAATATTTTCTCTCTTAATTTTGATATCTTCCTGTGTTTCGTCTCTATCTCTTTTATCTCCTATCTTATTTTGATATTCTTTGTGACCAACTTTGTCAGTCAGTCTAATTATTTTGCTGTGGCAGAGATGATAATTCTATTGGAGAAATTAATTTCCAAGGCTGCTCTTGTAAATAGATGTCTCAAAAATCATTTAAAGATTACCTTAGTCAATGGATAGCTTCTCCATAACTCAATTTGCACGTTTGTCTGTTTTGATTGAATGTTAATTTCTTTGCTTCTGTTAAAGATATAAGTCTAAAATTTCTTATTAAGATTCTCATAACTAAATGGTATCATATTTATGAACTCACTTTTTATGCCAATCCTTCCAATTTTCTGTATTAATTATTGTAATTTTATGGAAAAATGAGGTCTTTGTAAAGGTAACTTATGGATTTAGTGTTTGAATCTTAATGCATATTAGATTTTAAACCTAATGTTTATTATATGCTTGTTTTAATTAAAAGGATTATAACTTTCTAAGATTTAATTTAGAGCACATTATATTATTATTTAAAGCATATTAAAACAAGGATGGAAACGTAACTAAAAGCAAACAACAACAAATTACATATATTGAGAAATAAACATTAACAATTATATAGAGACATCAACTTTATTATTAAAGAATAAAAGTCTGATAAATAATCATAAATTAGTATGCATATGTAGACGTACAGTGTGTTTTTTTTATGAGAACTTTTTTGAAAGCAATTTTACCCCACTTATAGTTATCAGAATTTAATGATTAACGGCTTATTTTCTTCGTTTTTTATAACCATTTTTAGAACATCAAAA
>LS055415.1:0-16011 GCA_900241095.1 Acartia tonsa
AAAATATTGCTGATAAGCAATATTTCCAAAAATCTATGAATTTTAAAGACTGCTAGCTGCCAAAGGGCTGATCGTACAGATCATATCCGCACACCATTTTAAGCGGCATACGAAGGTCTACAAATAATCTGGATTAGCCAAGATCCAATTATGCACAGGGATAGCTTCACTGAAGAAAAATCGCGTAAAATAGGTATTTTTCGCACATTTCTCTGCACTACACTGGGAGATAATTGTGCATTATTGATTTATGGCTATTCCAGATTATTTGTAGGTCTTCTTATGCCGCTTAAAACAGTGTTCGGGTATGATCTGTACGTTCAGCCGTTTGGCCACTAGCAGCCTTTAAAATTCATAGATTTTTTGAAATATTGCTTACTAGCAATATTTTACCGTGAACTGCAATAGATCCAAAGTTTGCTTAACAAAATAATGTAAATAAATTGTTTTTGAAATTTTTTCGTCTTTATTATTATGGATTTTGAACAAATTTGAACAGTATTAAAGCTAAGATTAGACTTAAAGTAACAAATGAAAGTTTTTACTTAAAGTGCATAAGAAGAAAAACTATTTTGCCTCGAACTGTTTTAACAGTAAAAAATATATTGTTAGGTTTTATAGAACTTTATGTAATAAAATAAAGAATTATTACTTGGATCTTACACTAGATTTTCATTTACTCTAATAAAGTGATACGCGTAGCTGGCTAAAATAAAGATCCCAACATCCACCCCCTTTTCCCCATCCAATCTCCTTCTACTGTTGATCCGACTAACCAATAAATGATATCCATATTAGCAACTTAAATTAACTACATTTATTTTCTCTGTCATAATATCCACGAATATTCCATATCCATTAATAAATTAAACTTATTTCAGGGCTACTCTATAATTCTCTTTGTCTGTCCGTCAGAGAAATTGTGGTTTTTTGGCTGCTATGAAAGAAAGATAGTTTAAATTTTCAGTGAAGATTCCTACGATGTATCCTACTATTTTGCCTCAAACTTTTCATGCAATGAAATAATATTGTAATATTCTACAGAACTTTATATAATATGTATTTTTTCAGGTTTGGTTTCAGAACAGAAGGGCTAAATTCCGCAAGACAGAAAGATTGAACCAACAAAAAGTTTCATCACAGGTTAGGATAATTTTTAAAAATAATTAACAATGGATGTTTGTCTGTCTGTTTTTCTGTATAGAAGATCTAGTAAAGAACGTAACCAAATATTTAAAAAGAGGAGAGGAGTGGGGGGAGGGAGAAATAAGCTTTGAAAACCATATGAGACACAGAATAACTAAATAGAACCAGCTATTTCAAAGATATTTTGTTGCAATCCAATACTTTATTATGAGAATGTCATAAAATTGCCCAAAATTACCTCATGGAACGTATGAAGTTTATGAATTGGGGGGTTCCGGCTCTGGAAAAAAGGAAAAACTATTTGCCACACAAAAAAAAGCATAAAACTTAATTTGAACTGTTGAGTATGAAAACTGAAAATTGCTTATAATTCAGGACAGCAGCAATAACAACAACAACAACTCGCGTGTGTCCCCAGCAAACATTAAATCTGAGGCAGGCGGCGGCCGGTCCAGCTCCAGCGAGAGGTCAGCCGCGGACAAGGATGGTCGGTCACCCTCCCCCAGTATGGGAGGGGAGGATACAATCTCTTCGTGCCCAAGGAGTCCTCATGATAATGGTGAGTTTTACTTTTAATTAAATTACGAAACAACCAAAAATTGACAATTGTGTATTAATTAGAACAAATAATTATATCTTAGGGATCTAAAGGAAAGATAATGGCCGATAAATTAATGTACATTCACACTGATGATACACAAAATTATCCCTTCTAAAAGTTGCAATTAGCGGTTGAAACGTTTGTATACTCAACTTAATAAACCAACCAATAAAAATTCAATATAAGTCCCCAAAGTTGTAAAGCAAACGTATATAAGGAAACGTATTATAAAACTTTTGGGAACTAGTGTAATAAACCCAACAATGCCCCCCCCCCCTCCCCTGAATATAACTAATTACAATTATTGTCAATAAATCACTGAAAATGATGAGTTTATTCAATAGCTTATCTAAGTCGAATATATAAATTTTTAGCAGATAATAACTTTTAATTTCTTCATAAGTTAGAATTGGATGCAGAATTGATTGGTAATGAAAAAAAAACTATTTTTATATCATAAAATGTTATTGAGTAACTTTTATATGTATTATTCCAATATTTTTTTAGGTTTGATCAAAGAGGATCGTAACAAGTGGTCTCCGCTGTCCACACTGAACGCAGGTCAACTCGGCGGCGGCGCCAATATCTCCGCCCACTCCCCGCCTTCCCCATCAACCGCCCTCTCCAACCAGCACCACAACCTGCACAAGAACTCGCCAACCGCCCCACAGCTCGGCCATCAGTCGCCCTATAATCACCACCAGTCGGCGGCGATTATTAACGGCGGAAACAACGGCGGTATTCCCTCGCCACACAGCGCCTACCATTCCGCTGCAAATGCGAATTCCTTCGCTTCGCCCCTGTCCGCCTTGCTAGGCACTGGTTCCCATTACTTGTTTAATTCTGAGGCGAAGGGTCCAACAGTGCAGATTTTCTAAATACTGTGACAATTAACTTACACACATGAACAAACCCTAATTTTAAAATAGCTGCGCTTTGAAAAAAGAACAGACAGAAGGATATTTGTTTAAAGGTGAAAATGTAGTTTTTAAAAACTTTAACATTGTGACCAAAATTTTGTATAAATTTGACCAAAAATATTATTTAAACCATAAAATTGTATTATAATTTCAATTTGTGATTTTTTACCCATTTTCTAGTCATTTAATGTGCAATAATAACCTTTAATATATATATTTTCGCATATTTTTTTTCTTATTACCAAAGAATTACATTTAGTATAGTTTTTTGTATATTGTAAAAATTTAAATCTCATAATTTTTAATGCTAATAATTACTTATAAGTTTTGTTAAAAAATGCAGTCCCAGAGCATTTTATGATTAATTGTTTTTCTTGTAATTAAATTATTTAAAAATCCTGTAAAAGAATACTTTTTAAATACCCTGTATAATTTTTCAATGTGACCAACCAAACGAAATTTGTAAAATAAGGTAGATTTAGTTATATGTACCATATAAATAATGACAAAATTTACAAAAATAAATTTTGAAGAATAATTATATTGTTTTATTTTAAATAAGAAGTTACATAAAAATGAAAGCTCACTACTTTATGTAATAAAACTTATTGTAATCAATTTAATGATATATTCGGCTGTTAACACAAAATAGATTATGCCTCTGAATAGAAAATACTTCTCAACATGACTATATTGCTCGATAAGTTATTTTTATCTCATGAGTAGAGCACAATTAGTTTAGCAATTACCACCGAGTTCTGGAGCTTCAGACGGACAGACAGACATGGTTCTACTTTGCACTATATAATATATAAAAAAAAGATATTAAAGCTTGCTATAATTTATTGAATTACAGTGAAATGAATTAAAACCACACAGTGAAACATGAATACAAAAAATAAGATTACATAATAAAGAGAACATGTATAATAGTAAAAAGTAAATGCAGTTTTAAACCACATAGTGGAAATTAAATTTATTATGATAACAAGCATGTGAACTGTGGACTGAAATTGACCATCATTATTTAAAGATAGGTTAATTTCTAGATAGATAGAAATCAAAGATACCAAAAATATGATATAATAATTTTGCGTAAATAATCCCAGTAATAAAGCAGGTTTGTATCTGATGAACAAATGGTCTTTGTGTAAACCTCCATCTACTCTACAGCCCAGTTTCATCAGCTAGATTTGTTACAAAGAGATTAGGTGAATTCCTTTTCAGTCCAATTCTTGTTCCTGTGAAGTCAATCTGGATGATGTCTAAGCTAGCAATATCAATAGTTTCTGGGTTCTCAATCTGTAAGTTAATAACATAATATAACACATTTGTTTATAATATTAAATATAAATACTTAAAAGAACTTTTAGTATTTGTTAAAAGAGGCATTCTTAAAGTGAAGTTTGTACATTAAGTATACATAATATATTTAGATGGTCCATCTGACCCCATTTTTCATTAAACTTAAAAAGAGATTTTTTGCAGACAAAAACCTTTGTTTACTTTTTGTTGTATACGAGATAAAGGCAACATTATTTGCGATCAAATTTTTTGATGATATGCTTTTTAAGAAAACTAACTTTATTCTTGTAAATTCAACTATTCATAACTAACTTATTGCATTTTTTGTCATATGCTTTACATTATATGAGGAAGATGTTTGCACAAAACAATGTAGCCGAGAAAAGCTTGATCTGACGATAGGTGATAATTAATAGCTGACTCTTAATGCAAATAAAATGATTAAATCATGTCTTTATATGCCAAGATTTGTAAAATAATTCAACCAATGAGATGTCTTGAATATACCTCTAGTATTCTCCTATTGGCTGATTCAGACAGTATATCTCTTGGTTATTTATATTGTATATTGATATTCAAGTAGGCATAACAGTCCCTCCCCTAAAAAAATACTACAAAATTTTTGATACCTTGAAAGAAAAAACTCCATTAGGTGCAGGTTTATAGCTCTTCTGGTTAAAAGCTAAATCTACTTTACACTCACTAGACCACACAGGACCTGGAAATAACAAAATAATAATTGTAAATATGTTACCTATATATTATAAAAAATCATGAAACAAATAAAAATCATAAAAATTGTTAAATGGTTACCATTTGTTACTATTTAATATAAATTTAAGTTTGTAGAGTTGCTAAAGAATAAAAAATGTAAATAAATTGAAATGTTATATTTATATTATATGATTAATAATCTAACATAAAAATATCATTCTAGGTTTCAAAATTAAATTTACCTGTTGAAGTAGTCACATAATCAGAATTACAAGCAGAGTTATGGGCTAGAAAACTTATGGAATTCTTTTGATGGTCAGTGTCATTAAAGAGAAGTGGATATTGTATTTTTATTTGAATTTCTTCACCAAAAGATGTTCCTGCACTTTTGATGGGATTAGAATTAGCATCTAAAAGAAGAATCGTTATAGTATCAATCCTAATTCTCCAGAATGCATCAAATCGATTGTATATATCAAGATCTTTTAGATTAATATCAACATGATATGTACTTTTCAAGGTATCAACATAATAGTTTCTTACTCCACCATAAAGCATAGTGTTGTTGGAGTCAATAACAAACTTGCCCCCAAACTGGATTGGTTTGCCAGGAATTTCAGCATCAGAAACAACACTTTCCCACTGAATCTTTATCAAAGTATCAAGAAGTGAGTCCAAATCATCTGACATGTAAGGCATGCTATTTTCATCACACACTCTGAAAGAGTTAAAATATTTGGCATCACAATAATCAATATAGAGAGACATTATCAGGGCTCTTTGAGTCATGCTGTGCTCTTTTAGTCCATAAAACTTTTGATGTATAGATGACTGGACATTAAAAATATTTCTAACATATCTTTTAGACAGTAAGTAAAATTGGTCTTGGAAATATTGAAACAATTTCATGATTTTATTTCTGAAAACCTCTCTTTGTTCCTTAGTAATACTCACATAACTACTTTTCAACTTTTCTATTTCATTTTCATACTCTTTTTTTGACTTTTCTCTTTCAGCAATAAATTGCGTCTGGAATGTCTCCAGTTCTGATAATTGAGTTTTGATATTAGATATTTGAAGAGTTGCTCTTTCTTTGTCTAGTTTAGCAACTTCAAGTTTATCACTCTCCTCAGATAGTTTCAAAACTAATTCTGAAAAGTCAGCTGCTTCTGTTATCAATTGTTTGCCAACATCTGTTACTTTAGTCATTGCCATCATTAAATCATCTGTTCCATCAATCTCAAAATTAGTTGCTTGATTCATGGCATCAAGCTTTATTGTTGCAGTTCTATCCATTTCATCAAAGTCAGAACCCTTCATCTTAAGTTGAACCATTGTTTGAAGACTATCTTTAAAGCTGGTGCCAAGATTAAGATTTATTTCTGCTAAATTATTCAGATCTAATTCATCCATTAATTCTTGAATACCTCGAATACTCTGAACAATATTACTCAGCTCCTCTAACAATTCAAAAAGATCTATGTAATTCCCAATTATTCCAACCATTCCTAGAGGATCTTTTGATGCAATAGCTTTTCCTGATGAAGCCATAAAATTTCCTAGTGCTATTGATATTTTTATCAATGCCATGAACTTTTTTGCTTCTTGATGTTCTTTCCATTTTTTAACAGCTTTATCAAATTCATTAAACTCCTCTTGCAAATTATTTGTATTATTTGACAATCTCTCCATCAATGTAGATTGAACATGAGCAGATGATTGAACCAATTCAGTAAGTCGTGTAATTTGTTTTTGATAGCTTGTAATAACATCTTCTATATGTTGTTTAGACATTTCAGCTTCTTGTAAAGCTTGTTTTAGTGATTGTGTTTGTATTGCAGTTATTTGATCTTGAATGGTATCCAAAGATGAACTAATTTTATTTTCAATGTTGTTTCTGTGATCAAAACTAAACTTCCATACATTGTCAGATGAAGTCCAAATTGACTCTAGAACAGTCATTTCTGTATCAAAATATTGTTGCTGTTGAATCTTAATAATATCAAAACTAGCCTGAATTGTCTGAGCCATGTTAGTTGCGCCAGCCAACTGAATTTCCTGATTTATTTCATTTTGCTGATATGCTATCATTCTATCATATAATATTCTAGCAAGTGTTGAAACTGTTTCAACAGAATAAGCTGGGACATTATGAACATAGCTGACTTTATTTAGATCCAGTATTCTACTGAATTTCTGGGCAGCAATAAATGTGGATTGTTTGCCAACTGTAGTTGAATCATAAACAAAATTAAGCATAAATTTACTCATATCATCTACCAATTTTGAATTCTTTTTGGTTTTCATGACAGTCATTGCACAAACATACAAAAGGTTAATATTTGTTACATCAAACCAGCTAGACACATCCATGCCAGTTTCCTCAACTTTTGCAATTTTAGGACCACAGACATTATTACTATCTACTTTGGATATTTCTGGTGAATTTTGAAGTATGGTTACTAATCCATAAGATTTTTTATTCATAAGAACTTTCCCAACATAATAGTATTCTTCTTTTTTGGCCCAGGCGTCTACATCAGGATTTTGTGTTAATATTTCTTTAGACATTTTCATGGTGATAGGGTAGTCAAGAGCAACAATTCTTGCTTGTATGTTTAAATAATGACTGATAGTAATTGGACTACTCATAAATACTGTATCAGCTTTAATCGTCACAGTTTCTGTAATACTACTTGTCAACTCTTTCAATTTAGCAAGATCATACTTAGTTTCATATAGATTTAACTCAAGCATGTACTTTGCATGTTTCATTGATCCCTTTTCAGAGTTGAATTCTTGAAAAAAGTTATTAGATTCACCTTCATAATAGTTATCTATGTTCTTATATTTCTTGTCTTCTGGAAAATTGAATAAAATAGTAGAAAAATCTTCTTTTAAAATGTTGCATGGAGAAATATTATCAACAAATGTGCAGTTTATGATACCACTATCATTTCTATCACATCCATCTTTTGGTATATCTTTTAGGGAATTACAGTACTGATTGGTATAATTACTAGATTTGAAGTTTTTATAAATAGAAGGACTATCCAGCACTTGACGAAATCCAGAATAAATCTCACAGAAATACCAACTGTTTGTTGTGTATGAACTAAAATTTGAATTTTCTCTTAAGTCCAAGTGTTTTAAGTTAATCAACTCATCTAGGGACCCTTCTTCTAAGATTTCTAGTTGATTGTACCTCAATATTAATACCCTAACTTTATCTAATCCTCTAAATGCCCCTGTATTAATTATTCTAAGACTATTGTAAGTCATCACAATTTGTGACAAAGATGGAAATCTTTTAAAAGCATCTGTATTTAGAACTTTAAAAGGTTGATTTCTTATAACAAGCCTCCATACAGAAGAGTAGTCAAGTTCCTCATCACATTCATTTTCTGTGAGGTCATCTGGAAAGTTTGAAATAGTGTTTTGTTGACAGGTTAGTTCACCATCATTGATTACACAAGGACAACTAGATACTAAACATTATATTAGAAAAAAAATTTTATAAAAATTCTTGGTATTTAAAACTTTTTAGAAAATTAACTAAAAAAAGTATGCTCACCAGTGGTATTTGTTGTGTTCATTGAAAAATTCTGATTATTTCTGATATCTAAGTATTCAAGGTTTGCCAAGTCATTCAAAGCTCCTTCTTGTATAGTATGCAATTTGTTAGACTTAAGAAAGATAATCCTAACTTTATTCATTCCTTTAAAGGCATCTGTTTGAATCATTTCAAGCTGGTTAAAGGACATAGAAATTTGGGTCAAAGATGAAAAATTTGAAAAGGCATCTTTACTTAATACTCTCAATGGTTGGTTCTTTAAAACTAGTCGCCAAGCAGAGGAATAATCATTAACTTCATAACAACCATTTTTGATTAGGTCTTCAGGAAAATTTGAAAGATTGGTTCCATCACAGGTTAATTTGCCTCCATCTAATTTACAGGGACATGTTGGGCCTGAATAAAAATATTTTGAATAAGAAAATGGCAGTGTTAGGATATAGGGATAGAACAAGGGATCTAAAATCCATTCTGTTGGATGTCCTTGATTTTAGTACTAGAAACATTAAGCTTTTCTTGTTTTGACTAAAATTTATACCAATAGGTACTTTGGAGTGGGTAATATTATTGATACTTTTCTCTAATTATAGGTTGACTTAGACAATACTACTCTGTGATATTCATGTTTTAAACCTTAATACTTAAGTGTTCCATATCGTTTTTGTTATCATTTGTTAATAGCAAATTGGAATAAACATTTAAGGCACACCTTTTCTTTGAACTCTTTCATAATTTTCATTTTCTTAATTAAATATATAATTTTGCCTTTCTGAATTGTCGAAATTTTTAATATCTCATTGAGCTTGAACTCTAAATACAAATTAATTGTCCACTGTCATATCCTCCCTATATCCTTGGATTTTGTGGATTTTTATCTTTTTAATGTATAAATATTTTACCTGGAACTTTACATAAACTGTAAGGACGGGTATCATTGCATAACACATTATTCCATTTCCATCCATTTCTAATGTTAGCCTAAAATTATTAAAGTTCACTCTTTAAAATTTAACATTTTTGAGTTTGTTTTTATATTTTGTAATGTAATGAAATATTACCGAAAGACAATGTTGGTTGCCTGTGGAATAATTTGGATAACCATGTTCCCAAGCATTAAAAGTGACTGAAATAAATGATATTTAATGCCTTACAGCCTGATAGAACACAAAACAGGTTTTACTTGCTAGTCTATTGTAAATCTATGAATTAAGTTAAGAGCAATTTTTATGGTTTAATAGTGTATAAAGACAAAGTTTATGTGGACATAAAAAGAAAAACAAGGCTTAATCATACTATAAAGCAAAATAATACTAAAAAAAGTTTTCTTTAAATCTTTTTGGAGGGACAAGTAAGGAAATTAGGGAAGGAATGAAATTTTATAAAAAATAGTTACAGAAAAGAGCAAAAGAATAAAATTTGATATATCTAAGATATTTAGAAATTTAAAAAAAATACTTGGGGATCCATCAGTCCAAAACCAGGACCCATTTGTTAGAAGGTCATTTCCACCCAACCATACTGTTCCAGTTGAAGTATTACTCAAAAGACCTCAAAAATTAGATATTGCAGCTAACATTAAATATATATATAGTAACTATACACCTCTAAGACCATCCTATATCTGTACCCTGTTATATTTAGAAAGAGGGTTAAACCTATATTTAGAAAAATGATATTTGGATCCTTTTACTTTACTATTTTAATGAAATACAGTTTAATGTTTGAAAATGTATACATCTAATTTATCTTTGAAAACCATTCTTTTTATCTATTTTTATTGTTTACCTTTGATAAATTCTGATTCATAAAAATTACAAATTGATGCAAGTTCTGCATCATCTGATTCACAGTAGGATTTTGCATCTGACCAGGTTCTTCTCTCTGTCATAATTTTGTACAAGGATCCTAAATTTATAATGTATTATGAAAAGATCAATGTTAAATATTATCCCATTCCCACACAAAGTTCAAGATAATGAAAAAGCATAATGTATATACGATATAACAACAAAAAAAATAACCTGTCACAGAATCTTTAGTATATCCATCTAGTTTGCCTGTTTAAAATAAGAGTACTCAAAATGACTGTGAAGAATATTCTTTAGTTATTTTATATTATTCAACCAATTAAAATAAATTAATAATCAAAGAAGTATTAGGAACAATACTATACTACTCTAAATCCTTGTTTTTTATCTCTCAAATATATGAAAATTTACCAGAAATTTTACACAACCCATAATGACTGGTATTGTTACATATTTCATTATTCCATTTCCAATAATTTCCAATGTTAGCCTTAAGATAGTGAAGTAAATTTAAAAAAATTAAATAATAATTTTACACAAAATCTTTTTCATCAATTTTTTTGTAGTTCCTTTATTTTGTTTTCTTTGATATAAGAAAATATTACCAAAAGACAATGTTTATCAACATCAGAATTGTTTGGATAACCATTATCCCAATCAGTGAAAATGACTGAAATAGAAAATGTTAACAATGTATCACTGTCTGCTAGAAAAAAGAAGCGTAAGATGTGGAGCATATATCAAAAAATTTATTTTCTTGGCATGCCAATAATTTAATTCCAATATATCTTCTTAGCATTGCTAATTACCCCTATAGTATTAATTAAAACATATCAAGATTTCTAAATACCAAAGGACTATTATGATGAATTAGTTAACAATTGTAAAAGATTTAGAGAAAGAATGATTTTTAAAATTATTGAATTTAAAAATAATCAAAAGTTGATATAAATAAGAAATATGTCCGAAAATTTTTTAAAAAGTAGTTACAGGATAGAGAGAAGGAGTATGATATATCAAGAAATTAGAAAATTACTTGGAGATTCATCTGTCCAAAACCAGGACCCATTTGTGTGAAGGTTATTTCCACCCAACCATACTGTTTCAGTTGAAGTATTACTCAGAAGACCTTTAAAGAAATTAAAGAATCTATTATTAGTAGTGAAGCTACTTTATGACTATGAGATATCTGTTTGTCTGTCTGTGAGAAATGGTGTAAGGGAAACATGAAGTTCTTGCCTGCTATTCAAGGAAGTCAAATGAACATTTTAAAGAATATTCTATTACCAATGAGCATCAAGTATATAACTTACTAGGTTTATCAGTCTATGATCTGATAGTCAATCTTTTTGGTTGAAATAATTAGCTCAGCGGTTCTTATTTTTAGCATGAAAAAGCTTTACTACTTAAGGATGTTGTCATTCCTTGGTGCTGCCTTTACCCTTACAATTAGTTTTCATTCAATGTAAAAAAAACTTGTTTGTCTGTTCTATCTTTTAACCAAACTTCATATATTATTTTCTTGGCTCACCTTTGATAAATTCTAATTCCTGACTTGAGCGGATAGATGATAATTCTGCTCCTTGACCATCACAATTATTTCTAGCAACATACCACTCTGCCTTAACTGTCAAAACTTTATAGCAAGATCCTAAATAAACAGTATCTTTTAAAACTGTATTAAAATTGGGACATAAATAGATATAAAGGTTTTAAAGATTTATTCTTATTTTATATAAACTCCTTGTTTAGGAATACCAAATAATGATTAATTTTTCAATGACCAAGCTAACCTGTTGCTGGATCTATTGTCCATCCATTTCCACACAATTCTAAAATTTAAATAAATTATCCATAATACAAACTAGAACAATGTCTGTCTCTCGTCTTATCGAGAAAAAGCTTAAAAAGGAAAAAAAAATAACTGCAGTAAATGAATCCTATTTTTAAAATTGCAATTGAAAGATTGCTGCTATTTAGGGCATATGCAACACATAGCTCATCTATTCTTTATCATTTAACAGTTCCTTACTTGTTTCAGTTGTAGTAGTAATTGTTGTTGTTGTAGTGGTAGTAGTTGAAGTAGTAACTGTAGTTGTTGTTGTTGAAGATGAAGTAGCAGAAGTTGTTGATTTAGCACTACTTGTTTCAGAAGTAATTGGAGACTTGGATATTGTTGTACTTTTTGTTGCAGTAGGTATTAAAGTAGCTGTTGTCATTTTAGTAGTGTTAACTGTAATAAAAGTAGCTGTTGTTGTTAAATTAGCCTTAGCAGTGGTTAAAGATGTAGTACCAATCATTATAGTACTACTTGTTGTTAAATTAATTCTTGGTGTTGAAGTATTAGTTGTTGTTCTTGAAGGGGCGCTACTAGTTGCAGAAGTGGTTGGAGACTTAGAAACTGCTTTACCAGTTGTAGTAGTAGTAGTTATTGAAGTAGTAGTTGTTGATGTAGTTGAAAAAGTAATTGTTGTTGTGGTAGTAGATTTAGTAGAAACCATTGTAGCATTATATGTAGTTGTTAAAGAAGTAGTATTAAATGTTGAAGAAATAGTTGTAGTTGCATCTGCTGTTGTAGTATTTGTCATTGGTAAAGATATTGTTGTAGTAGTGGGTATTTTAGTGATAGTAGTTGTTATTTTAGTAGTAGTGGATGTTGGCATAATAGTTGCTAATTTAGTCGTAGTGCTGTGAATTGTGATAGTAGTAGTTGTATTTGGTGAATTAGCGATAGATGTAGTTGTTGAGGTATTACCAATTGTTTTAATAGTTGTTGTTTCTGAAGTAGCACTATTTGTTGCTGTAGTAGTTGGAAATGTTGAAACTGTTGCTGTTGAAGTAATTCTCGCTGTTGAATTAGGAGCTATAGTGTTAGTAGTTTTAGTATTAACCATTGTAGCAGTAGATTTTGTTGTTGAAGATTTAGTATTTGTCGTTGAAGAAATTCCTGTTGATGAAGTAAGAGCTGTTGTGGTGGTAGTAGATTTAGTAGTAACTATTGTAGAAGTAGATGTTGCAGTGTTAGTCATAGTTGTAATAGTAGCTGCTGTGGTAATATTTGTTGTTGTAAAACCAATAGTTGTTGTGGAAGTAGGTATGTTAGTGATAGTAGTTGTTTGTTTAGTAGTGGAGGATGTTGTTGTAATAGTTGCTGATTTAGTAGTGGTTGTTGTTGTTGAATTAGTATAAGCAGTAGTTGTTGATGTAGTACCAGTTGTTTTAGCAGTAGTAATTGATGTTGTTGAAATAGAAGTAGCGTAAGTTTTTGTTGTGTTACTACTTGTTGCAGTAGAAGTTGAAGACTTGGACATTGTTGTAGTAGTCATTGTTTTTGTAGTAGACGTTATTGTAGTAGGAGTTGTTGCTGTTGATGCATTGCTGGTTGTTGGAGAGTTGGATGTTGTTGTACTAGATGTTCCTTTTGTAGAAGTGGTAGATGGAATATTTGTAGTTTTGTTTAAATTGCAGTAATGGATTCCAAAACTTGAAGTTTTAGCTAAAAAAAGGGAAAATTATGATATTTTTGTTTCAAAATAGGTTTTGCTAAAAAATTCAAATTGTTTTAATAACCATTACCTGATTTTATTGACAAAACATAAATTAGGCACTTTCGGGATTTGGTTTTATGTAACCACATTAAACAATCATGTTTCTTGCTACATTTCTTTGCACATTTTGAAGTTCTTTTTACATTTACATTTTTGATTCTTTTTATTGATGTAATGCCGAATTGAATTGTACATTCAGTAGCTGTCACTGAATAATATTTTAATTAAACATTTTAGTTAGATTTTTTATGAGTAAAAATAGAACACTATAAAAGTTTTTACTGCCCTATTTGCAATTAATTTAATGATATGTGCATCACTGCATATACGGTTTTTCAAAATTTAACTATACATAAAATAATAAACGTATTGATTAATTCAAATAATTTAAAATATCTAAAGTAAAAACAGTACATCAAATAGGCCTCTAAGCCTTTTATTTATTTGCTTTAAAATATATTTTTTTGCTGGCTTCGTACTGAATATATTTTACTAGAGGAATGGAGGAGCGAAGTTTAGGCGAGTGTCTACAAAACTAAAGAAAAATAGAAAATATTGCTAAATCGAGGTAGTTGAAAAATTATGTTTGATGAAGTATATATTACCAGAAGGAAGGCCAGGTATTATACAATTGTTGATACCATAGATAAACCCTTTCTTCTTTATTGGATCCACAATGGTCAGAAAACATTGGTTTTTAAACATTTGATAAACCAGGCAGTTCTTTCGTTTAGCACATTTCTCCTTATTGATTAAAAAAGTTATAGTCAAAAGTTAATTTTAAATATTTCTACCATTTCCTCGCTTGTACTTTTCATAGCAGTTGACTTCTACAGTGTGTTTTTATTTAAAGGAATAAAAGTATTGCTAAATTTAACAATTTGTCCCACTTACCATTGACAGAAATGAATAATCATGCCCTACCTATCTTCTAATATATTCATTTTAGAAGAAATTTGAATAACTTGTTTGTCATAACTTAGGTCACGTTAGGTTAGATTAGTCTGGGTTCTATGTAGCCCAGCAGAGTTAGGGCAGAGTTAGAACCCAACGCAAGGGTTAATTATAGGAAAAAATAGAAACCCCCTATTCAATATATTTCAAAATAAAAGGGGGGGGGGGAACTCGATAGTCACTTGTAAGGAAAGCACAACAATATATACCCTCATTTAAAAGTCTGTGAGTGTGTATGTGTATACCAAAAGAACTCACTCACCACTAGAACTATATGATTCTTTTACAGTAAAGTTTTTCATCCTCCTGGGAATGTTTATAACTATTTTGGGAGAGGGTACCTCCATTTTTCCAAGAAAAGTTGAAAGTTAATTGTCGACCCTTACCCCCACCAACGCATTTCACTAAGCCTCTAGGGCCTTAGCCGCAACATACAAGAAATATTACCTCACATTTACTAATGTCTTCAATATCAAACTGTTGCTTATTGAGTTTTGGTTGTTTGTTTTCTTTTATGCATTGTTTTGAGTCCAAACTTGCATCTTCTGTACCATCATCTGTAACTTATTTACAATATAAATTCAATATATACTTGTGAATTCTTGTAAGTTTTAAAAGAAAGATTAAAAAAATAAGTGGTTTACCTTAAGATCCATACTTTTTAAAAATATGTAAACTTTTTTAGATCCGAACTAACCGACATAAAAACTTATTGTGCAAAATTCTTATTTATATGCACAGCAATGTAAATTAATTCAATATTTAACTAATTTGTCATATGTTATAAAAACGTAAATCATACCTGCAGCTGATATTTGTATAAACAATACAAAAACCCAGGGTAGAAATATCATTTTTCTTATTAAGAAAAATAATAAAGTTAGAAATGTAAAGTAAAATATGGATTTTTATAAAATTAAATTAATTTCTTTTTAATTAAAAATGCTAAATAATACCTTTTGAACATACTTTAGCCTGAATAGAACATAAATTTTATAAATGCATAAGAAACAAAAAAAAATAATGTAAACTTTTAGATGCATAGCATCTTAATAAGTATCTGCTTCCCTTGTTGTCTAACTCACTTCTTTTTAACAGAAAAGTTATACACTGCTTTAAGAGTATATTCTTTAATAGTAAACTTAGAGTTAAAGCTTAAGAGTGTATTATAGTTAAAATATGGTTTATTAGATAATACCTCTTGTATTTTTAAAAGCTAATTTTTTCTATAATTAGGTTCGGTCCGTCCGTCACAAATGGATAGCTTTTTTCGTTAATTTAGGCATGTTAGAATTGTCCTATCGATTTCAAACTTTGCATGGTGATTCCTTTAGTAGTTAGGTACGATTTAGAAAGCGTAGCAACTCTATAATCATTACAAGAATGTCCGTATGTCCATTTTAAACATGTTGATTTTTTACTTTTTTAACAACAAATTTTT
>LS055416.1:0-16010 GCA_900241095.1 Acartia tonsa
GTTTCTTGTCATTCTTGTTATTTATATATTGTATCAATTGAATAAAAATATTGAAATTTAACTACTTGTTTTTTTTTTATTTTAGTAGCCAACTACTCTTTAATTAACTAAAGTATGTCAGAACGTCACATTCTTGAATGAAAAGCCATTGAATAGACTAGAACCAAAACTATTGCAATGGTCAAAATTGTCTTTGTTATGCAACGTAAATTTTAATCTTCCATCGTGGTATATAATCCTAGGTTTAAAACATTAATAGATTTTATCTAAAAGCAACAGGATGTCAGTCACTGTGTCTATGCTAAAAATCTCGCTTACTGCTAGACCAATATAGCTCTGCTATGAGTCCCTAAAAAAGGTTTTCTTATTTGTTTACCCCCCACCTCCCCCAAATATTAAAACAAAAATTTTAGGTGACCTCTAGGGGCATAGTCTTTGGTACCTAGGACAACAAGATCCAATAAGTGAAGCATCTCTATAGATTAATCCTTAAAAGGAAATTATGTATTTATATAGTATCCCGTATTACGTTTTTTTCAACAAATTTATGTACAATTTTGTTTAGACTTATCAATTAAGTTTCTGATCATTAAGTCACTCTACAAGAGTCATTGTTTGTTTGTCCTTTCTGATGTCATCATTCATTAATACAATGTATAACTTTGGTTAGTTAAGTTTTAATACAGTTAATACATCATTAATACCATATTGTAGACAACCAGCCCTTTAATTGAACGACTTTGTCTGAACGACCCTGTTTTTGGCCAAGGTATCTCCCCAACAATTACTATTACTATCTTTTTTTGGACTAATAAAGTAATCCTATATTTTTTCTGTCTAATTTTCAGTCTTAAAACTTTTGTCAAAGGATTTTTTATGAAAGGATAAGTATAGAATTGAAGATATTATTCCGGTTTTCAGGATCTACCAAGGTTTCGTGATTTTTAATTCTATAATTTTTAATTTTCTAATTCGCAGTCTATAAAATGTTAAAATATTTTTATTCAGTGATTTTTTATATGAAAGGATAAAGCTTAAAAATATTATTTCCGTTTTCCAGGAAAAAATACTTCAAAGGTTTCGTGATTTTTTGTAACTTTTTTATTTTTATTTTATTTTCAATGCTAGTTTTAGACAATCCAATCAGATGCTTCATATAACGAAAAGTTTATGCGGTACCAATAATATCCATTTACTCTATTTATATGAAGACAATCCATTGACAAATAATTAAACTTTGGAAAAACTTTGCTTTCTCTAAATAAAAAAGTTGACAAAGAACATCAGTATATAACATAAAAATTTTGCCTAAAAAAAGAAAATTTATACACACATTTAGTGTTGTTTTAAGAAAATGACGCAACTCTATAATTTACTTAAACAGTCAGTCAGTCTTTTATTATAGAAGTAATGCAGCCGCGCTATAAAAGAATATATTCGACCGGCCTATAACTAAACAAAACAGAAGTACAAACAAATCCAAAATGAATAACTCTTCTGACTTTATTATAGAGTTGCTAACCTTTTTATAATATAATACAGTATCGTTACAGAAAACTATGAGCCAGGTTTAAAGCGGAGGGTTAAACCGTTAAGGGTTAAAATTTAAAATCTTATATGATTTGCTGCGCAAACCTTAATTATAATATTTTTATCCCTGTTTTTAAGATGTTTTAATTTGAATTGAAATGTCCCAAAACAAGGATAATATACTTCAATGTGTGTAATTCCAATACGTATTACTGAAGTTTTGTATACCTTAAAACGCGAATGAAAGGCTTATTATTTGAATTGTAGATAGACAATGACATACCTATTTGTAAGAATTTTAATCCCACTAAAGTTGTCTGGACTAATGTTTTTAGTAAATAAGCTACTCTGTAAGATTTGGTTTTCTTAACTGGTATTATGGATAGATAGAAAAAAATTCTTTCAAGATTCCAATGACTTCTGCGCATCTAGTCTATGCATTGTGTTGTCCATTTGTCATGCTTTAATAGACACGAACCTAATTTTTTTAAAGGATTTGCGATTTTCTTTGTGTATTTGCATATTTTTCACACGCTCCTGGCATTGCAGCAGCATAACTAACCTTTTAGAAAATGTTTCCTGACTAAAATGTTCCTCAGCATGTTAATTGAAAGTGAAAATAGCAAATGTGCAAAATATGCTGAAATATTTTGGAAATATGTCCTTTAAAGACATTCAGTTTTTAAAAAATTTAGCACGATAAAATTTTTATAGCGCGGGCTTTTTAAATTATATATATTCTTCTGTAAGGCATGTTTTATCGCAATTTGTACAACTTTTACTTATTTTTTTTGGCGTTAAAAATATTTATAAAATTAACAAGAAAAGCAGCATTAATAAGAAGCGAAGTATAAAATAAATCATGGAATGGACAAACAGACAAATTAGGTTGAAAATCACGAAACCTAAAAAGCTAACGTGATCTTCTTTTAAAGCATAACCAACAGACAGACGGACGAACGAATTTACAGACTGAAAGACAAAATTGAATTAAAAAGTATCTTAACTACTAATAAAGATCTGTTCGTTTTTATATGTTTTCATGAAGTGGAGGGGCATTTTACTGTAAAACAAGCAGTGCCCATACATTTTTAATTTCAATCTACAAAAGAGATGATGTTGTTTATTATAATTGGGTTTGTACATGAACATCTGTATATGAATTCATAGTCCAATGTCTTATGTATAAGTTTTTACATAAACTAAATTTTTTATCTAATGATAATATTTATTGATTTTAACTTTTTTGGCCTTCGGATCTAAGTCTGTACTGTTATGTAATTTGTGTCTAATTATCTTTATTCCATCTTTTGTACATATATGCATCAGAACTGTTAACTAATGTTGATAGACATACAACATCTAGAACAAACTTTTCATAGACAATTTTATATAGACAACTAATGCTATATCTCTAAAATACCTAGTCAATGTCCTGAATGTACGACAGACATAAAATATCAAGAACAAATTAGCGGCGCTAGTTACGTAAAAAACATGATTTTGTTTTTAACGATTTCTTTTAGGAGTGATTTCCCCCCCCCAAAAAAAAAAAAAAACATTAAAACCTGGTCAGGTCCTATGAGATTCTACAATGTAAAGGAGAACCGTATCTGTACATCGGTACAACCGAACAGACAGAGATCCTGTTACTTTTGTGTAATGGTGTAGAAATGTATTTAATTTATATCAAAAGGGCATAAGACTTTAAAACTTAAAAGTTGTTTATCTATTATTTAAATCTATTGTAGAAATGTGTTGGATTCAAAAGCTTGTCAGCACCTGGACATCAACAAGCACGAGTTCAAACAAAACAACAGATTATTTCTCAGAAAAATAATTAATTCCTGATTTAATATATACAAATGCAATATAAACAAATGAGTTAAAACAATATTTCCGTGAGAATTTTCTATTTAATTTAAATTCAAGTGTATTATTATCCTATTATTTAAAAAGGTTAGGCATTTTTGTCTGTACCTTAAGATCTCTAATTGAGTTTTACCTTTTAGATCTAAGGATGTATTTTGGCCATTTAGTTTTTAGATAAAAGTTTTAATTGGTTTTTGGCAATTTTTCTGCTCTTTCTTTGGCTCTTTCATACGCACAAGTCATTTTTAAAGGAAGGCTATTTTTTTAAACTCTCAAACATTCATGTCTAGAAAAATTAGTTTTAATAGATATGTTTATCAATGCCAAATTAAAATCAGAATGATTATAATTGTTTGTATCAATTTATTGTAAATTAATCTAATAAAATAGAACAGCTTTTAATTTAAACTTTTACTCTTTGCAATATTATTTGTATTTTATAAATTATATTGGTGAAATTTGTCAATTTAGAAAACATGCATGCATTCAAATACAATTATGTTTAAAAATTCGGACAAATGTAGAAAAAAAGTGCATGACAACTTAAAGCATTCTAATAGACAGAAGCTTTACCGATCCTGTAATACTGAATAAATAAAGATGGTCATCAAGGATTTAAATACGGTTGACAAAATTGTTTGCGCGCAATTTTTAGCATACCTAGGTTTACTCTTATTACCTACTTGAATAAAAAGACTAGCTAATATCCGCTATGAAGGTAAAATGTGATGTAGGCTAGTTTACAACAAAGAAAACTTATTTGTACCTTAATTTTTAACCTTACCAAAGTTGAAAAGAGGAATGTTAGGATTAGTTTGAGATAAGTTATGTAAGTCTTAGTCAGAATAAAATCCAAATACTCTACTGTAATATACAACCTTGACGAAGCAAGGATGCAAGGGGAAGGGGACAGGTTAGATTGGTCTTGATCAGAAAAAAATCCTAATAGTCTACCTTAATATACAACCTTGACGACGCGTAGGACACAATGAAAGGTAAGGAGAGGTGGGATCAGTTGAGATAGGTCTGATCAGAATAGAATACTAATTCTCTACCGTATTATACAACCTTGACGACGCGAAGGACGCATTGAAAGGTAAGGGGAAGGAGTACAGGTTAGATAGGTCTTGATGAGAATAGATAATGACAGCTAACAAAGTACATACTTAGCATCAAGGCTGTTAAACTCGAGGTTGAAAAACAAGACCTTGAACGTGTATTTTGATACGAAATTGTGAAGGACTAAAGACAAAGTTTAAGGACTTTCAGACAAAGGTCTGGTAAACTTGCTTTCCTTTACGAAAATTTAATCTTAGGCAACTCCATTGATTATAGAAAATAAAAATCAGCAATTATTGTCAATAAAGGATTTTAAAAATCATCCATTTAGTAAAAATGATATATACCCAAGATTGTTGCAATCTGCTTTCTAATTAATTTTTCGTTCAAACAAACGCACAAACACACATATAAGAAATCATCACACTTAGAACTTACTAAAGTGAAAAATCCATTTTGTGCAAAGTTACCATACCATTGCTAACATGTAAGATTTGTTGTAAATTTTGTTGGTCGTTATAAAATTAGAAATATGGTTTTAAGATTAAAGTAAAAGATTAGAGTAGAGGCGGCATCCTGCCCTGGTTTTGTACCAGTGGCGTGTGTGAACCGAAGGGGGCATTTGGGGCAATTGCCCCCCCCCCCTAGCGACCAAAACGCCCCACCCCCCCTGCCAAGGACAATTATTTTTTTTACTTTTAACGTAGTTCTTTGGTTTTTATGGTACGAAATTTTTTTTTGTGGATTATAATATCAAAAAAATATAATTTCTCATTGCTCCGAGCATCCAGTATGTAATTTACTTTGACTGTCATCACACAACATACATGAAAAAGGATTTGTGACTTTTTCTTTCTAAAAATATATTTATTTCAACAAATGCGCTTTAAATCTTCTTAACTGGATTCTTATTCATGATTTTTAGTGCTTTGCTACTTATAGATGTTGTCATCCTTGTTGTCATACAATTAAGAAATATTTAAAATAAGTTTTACATAATAGGTAAATTATTTGCAAAATGAGTGTTTTTATCTCTCCCCCTTCTTATTTTTTTTAATGGGGTTATTCATCCTTCCTGCTGAGATTTTATAACATCCCCCTACACCCACAAAAAATGTTTTTGAAGGGGGGGGAAATTTTGCAAAATCTTCAAAATGCCCCCCCCTAGACAAAGTGCTTCGCACGCCACTGTTTTGTATTGGGTCTTTTAAATCAGCTTATAGCGTCTGAAATATAAACACTGCCTAGTTCCTTCAAAAGAACAGAAAGCAATTTGCCAGAAGACGAAACAGCTTTTCACCACCATGACCAGGTAGTTGATACATTTATTGTTTCAAGACACTCAAAATCAGGAAGTTGTACCCCCTTGTAAAAGGTTGTCTATACTTTCTCATCCTTCAAAACCCCTCTACAACCTTATTTAGAACAACTTTTAACTTAAGAAAAGGTATAATTGCTAGTATTATGTCTAATTGATAAAATTGCATCCCTATATCCTAAACATCCAACAAACTCTGTATTGCTCACACATCCCTAAATTTTGATTTAGTAAAATTTTCAGAACGCTTCGCGTACTTCTCTGGTAAAATCTTGTGTTTAACTCGGCAAAATCAGAAAGGAATATAACCACTTTCTGTGTAAGTAAGTGATAGAGTACAAAAAAGTAAAATCTATCAAATATGTACTTCCCCCTAAAAAAACTGAAGATTTAAAGTCTCTTGCAAATTTAATGAGGAATGACAAAAGAGATAAAATTCAAATGGACATATTGTAATAGGTAGCACCCCTCCCCCCCCCCTGTCAATTTCATTAAAGGGGGAATAGATTTGCAAGTAGCGTGGCTACTCTATGAGTCATCTATAAACAGGGATATTAAGTTAACAAATTGTACATTGAACAACCTATGCAAGACTTATGTTATTTACCAAAAGTTATTAAGCTAACGAATGGCAGAAGTATTTTTTATAGTCAATCCTTCCCCCTAATTCTAACCTGTTTGAATTTCTATGTCATATTCTTTGACTTTTCCAGACAGGAAATATTTATAAATTGCTCTATAGTGCTTTGATTTAGCCTGTTTGTCTGTAATGCTATTTTTGCACATATGTTTTTAAGTTTTAAATTTCTTAACAGCAATAAGTTCTATTGATGTTCTGTCAGTTGGTAGGTTGGTCTGTGATTACAGTTATACCTGACACCAAACTTATAATCATAGATTTTATCTCAATAATAATATTTAAGAACCAAAAAGATGTTCTTTTTCGATTTCAATATCACATACTAGTGTGTACTGTAGAATTGTTGTTTACTAGTGAGACATTATTATGTAATGTAAAATTCCATCAGTAATCTTACCCTTACAATCAAAAATTTCAAAATTACTTTATCAGGTACTAATTATTTAGTACTAAAGAAATGATTAATCACAATATTACATATTAAAAGTAAAAACTGTTTAAGGCTATATAAATCTTATTACATAAAGAAGTACCTAAGTTTTTTTTTGCCTGCAGCTAAAGAGTTCACAAAATGTTAATTCGATATGTTTATTCTTTTAAGAGAATTTTAAAAAGTGTCTTGGGGTGGTTTTAAACTATTGCCCTTATCTACCCTCTTTCCTCTAGAGGCTAGGGGCGAATTAATTACTTTTCTATAAAGACACGCAGAGTTAGATAATACAATGTTTATAAAACACAATTTGCGTGTAAAAAAAGTAAGACAGTGAAAAAAGTAATTTGCACCGTAGCTAAAAATTGTCAATCAAGAAGCAAATATCTGTCAAGGGGCTTAAAACACCCGATATCAATTTGGTCACATGTATCCGCTGACAGCTACCTGTCTAATGAATAGGACTGATATTTCTAAAATTAATGCGTCTCTAAAATGTATAGGTTATTTAGTAGATATATCAAACTAAGCATTGGGCTTAGACTATCTTTTTTAATATCTTATTTAGACAAACAACTAACTTACGACGCAATCAACTTTTTGTTTGCATGACTTTTTTCTAACTATCGTAATTCTGAATCCTATCTTATTCTCAAGCGTCTGACAAAACAGCAGTCTGTAAATTGTTGAAACAAATTTTAACTTATAATCTTTGATCTTCTTTTTTAGGATATTGATCCATTTCTTAGATTTTACATATTGATGTTTGCTAATTGTACTGCAAAAACAATTTTAAAACTGGGCTATTCGATGATTAAATTATACTGATAAAAATACCAAAATCTGTCACATCAGAAAAAGCTCTTTAACGTGACTATAAAAATTACATCATACAATACAAATGACCAATAATAGGCCGATACATAGACTAAATTACCAATGGAAGGCCAGCATACATTTCAATTGACCATTGGTAGGCTATTATGACATCATTTTTATCAACATAACAAATATCAGAACAGATAAGGACAATTAGTGATTAGCTCTCTATTCTTACGGATTTGTACAAAATAGCTTTAAATCTATGGTCTAGTTATTTTTAAAAATTGAACAAATAAAAAATATTCAATTTTTCCATAATATTAATTAATTAGTTTTTTTTTCAATTTCAGGAAGCAGCCTATATTGCCTAATAAAAATTACCAATCATTTAATACAAATGACCAATGATAGGACAGTATACATTTTACCATTGGTAAATATAAATATACTGGCCTATCATTGGTTATTTGTATTGTATTACGTTATTTCTTATTAGGCTTTCTAATAAAGAAGTATTAACTTCTATTAGATCTAATATGTTTTTTTTTTCACTAAAACTTTCATTTTCAAGAAACTTATTATTTTATCTTTTTTCCAATCTACATTTAAATTACTCCATGAAAATAACTATCTTTAATCTATATTTTGTTTACTCTATGCATGTCTGTCTGTTTGTTGTATATTGTCACATTAGGTCTTCAACTAATCTGTCAATCCAATGTCAATCTTATATCCAAGGATGGGGAAAAGTTTTCCATGAACATTAGAAACATATACATATCTATAATACAAAGTAGCTTGATGTCTGTCCTTCTGTACGTCTGTCTGTCCGTCCGTCCGCCCATTAAGATCTCGGTAACCACTGAACCGATTGGATTCTACTCTTCAGGGAATATATATACTGGTCCTGTGGTGGTTTTAGGCTATTTTCTTGGGAGGTGAGACAACCACAACCCCCCAAAAACCAAAAAATCCCCCTCCTCCATTTTTCCCCCCGAAAATTTCGAATTTGATAATGGAACAGCTTCATTTTTAAAAATTTTTTTAAATTTTTTTAATTACCTCTTTGGGCGAAGACGCTAGTTTTTTAATTTCCTAATATTAAGGACTGATGTTTAATCCTAAAAAGCGCTCTCTGGCGAAATCAATACTTTTGTAACATGTCCCAAGGCAAGGTCTTTCCGACTATTGCAGACAATCAACCCTTCGACTGGACGATCTGACATAGTAACAGTAAGTACAACCTTGAATTTCTGTAAAGATGATGTGGTTTAGGCCGAGATTCGAACCAGCAACTTGTTACGCAACTGTCACTGGTTACATATTGGCTACCAAAATTTTTATCTTTCATGATCTACTTTTATCATAGAACTCTTATTACTGTGCAGTACGCCATTTGCCAATCATTTACAAAGAGACAAAAATAGACATATAAAAATATAAATCAGAATAAGTAATCTTGCTCACCTTTCCAGTATGGCGTAGAAACCGATTAATATCCGCTGGATTAGAACAGGTTCTTAGCCATACTGAATAATCATTTGTAGCATCGTATTACAGACAATTTCCCACGGATATTAAAATGATTTTGTTAGCTCCGAGGGGCTGAAGCCGTCTATAATACGATGCGATAAATAACTGTTAACAAAATATTATTTGTACGGTAAATTATTAACCTAAACATGATACATATAATTTTGTACTACATTCATTGGGAAAAAAAAGAAAAAAACTGAAAATAAAGTTTGCAATCGGCAAAATTTACAACAACAAAAAAACATTTTGTGTTTTTGTGTGTAAAAGTGACAATAGCTGACATTTTATCGAAAAGTTGTTAAAAGTAAACTTGACAAAAGTTAGCTGGAAGAAAAAAAATTGGAGGGAAAAAATAGCTGAGAGGAAAGAATGTGAAAGTGTTATAATGGTCTATAAAAATGATGAAGCATAATTGTTATAATAATTTGACATAAAATGGTTGAGTATAAAGTATATATGGTATCAAAATATCAAAAGATCACAATAAATGGAGACTTTCTTACTGATGCTTTACCTATTTATTCAAAATAATTAATACAGGCTAATATTTAAACATAATTCCTGAGCATATTAATAGCAAAGCTACTCTATTTCCTACTTTGTCCGTGCGTCAGTCTGTTCTACAGTCTGTCCGTTAGTCTATAGAATGAATATTCTTATTAATATGCTAGAAATAAGAGATGTTCGTTGATAATTCTATTCTTGTTTTGTAACGAAGGATCTCTATAACGCTTAACCGATATTGTTCTCCTTTACAATGTAGCTTCTCATAGGTCCTGGGATTAATAACTGGTCCTGGGTTGGTTGAATTCATCCCCAACCACTTCAAGTAACCTTAGAGGACTGTAATAAGTACATTCTTTAACAGATTAGTAAATTGTGTATGTGATGATAAAAAGATCACACTAAATGGTCTATAAAAGAAAATTTGATCATGCATCATTCTAACTCTTTTTCCTTTATACATTACAGTTTAGAAAAGGACAGATTTAGGCATGATCTTAAGAATATCCTAGAGAAGGTACTTTCAGCAGTACTGAAAATTAGGGTTGGGCCGGATATCCGGTCTGGCCGGTTATCCGGCCGGATATCCGGTCATTTTCAATATCCGGCCGAATACCGGATATTATAAATTTCCGGTTACATGATATCCGGCTGATTTTGACGCCGGATATCCGGGTTTCCGGCCGAATATCCGGTAAATTGCCGGATATCGAATATTGGCCAGATATCCGGTATTCGGTATCCGGCCAAAAAAGTATCCGGCCCAACCCTACTGAAAATATATTCAAGGGTCTTTTAAGACTTTTTTATCTGTCCCCTTTTCTATTGTTTAATATTCTGACCGGAAAGAACCTCATCGAAAATCGTTCAACAAATACAAAGCATCGCAGCCATTTTCGAGTTAACTATAAAAAACAGTTTTTCATAAGAACAGAAAAATTTCCAGCTCTATATTAGTATACGCAGAGGGGGGTATTGGACTGTAAATTACACTGGTACCCAAAATTTTATAACCAAGCTATCTTATTCGTTGGCTTAAAAACTTTGAGTACTTTTTGAAGTGTTCACACTATTCAACCAATAATTTTAATATTAAGATGAAATTATCTGTTTTATCATCATTGTGGATATATATCAATTCATCGCCTTATCCCTTAAGATCCATGATTACGTATATAGGATTATTTGTAAGCTGTGTTCCAGCTTTATATTTATACCTGTCAGTCAAACCTGACAAGCCATAGTCGACAACTGACAGCCAGCCGTAGAGAAAAGCATCCCATAAAAAAAATGTTAAAACAAAACAGGCCAAAGTAAAAGTAGTTAGGAACTATTTATCAAATAAGGTATTTTGTAGCGGTACAAAGTGTCTCAAAATTAGCCATAAGATGTCAATGAAAAAATGAGGGAGAGATGAAGTAAGAAAAAAAACCCAAAAAATTTTTATCACGTCACATGGCTGATTTTTAAGTTACTTTGTCCCGCTACAGATCTTTAAAAGCAAAGTTTGACAAACGCATATTAACACATATCTTATCCTATATTATAAAGTAGTAAAGTTTTTTTTTGTCTGAAGTTTAAGATTTCGGAAGATAATGGTCCGAATTGTAAGTAATACTCAGTCTTGGGATGTTTTTGGCTATATTTCAAATCATCTTCACATTCCACTAGAAACAAGGGGCGTATTTGTTAGTAGAGTAATTACGCATTTAATTTTATTAATAAGTTTGAAGAAACTATTATTGGTTATGGGTTCAGTAAGTGTAATATCTGAAAAAAATAATATACTTTTTTTTTTAAATAGTTTAATTGATTTTTACATGTCCCACTAATTTTTTCAAAGAAAATATTTCATTGTCCCTGCAGCCAACACAAATATCAGTTTACAAAAAAATTCTTGACATTTTGTCCTTTTCACGACTTAGTAACTAAACAAGGATATTCGGTAACATAATTGGTCACTACATATATTAATGAAAGTTAACAATTAACATGCATTTATGTAAAGACAAGTATGACAACATCCATAAAAGCACAGCTTAACTTTTCCAAGCTTCGAATGGGACAACGGAAAGTTTTATGTGTGACCTCATAAAATACTTTCATTATCCATCTCTTTTTAACGGGTTTCCTTTCCCACTTCTCTCATCCTTCCTTTTTAGACGTATTTTTATGACGTCACACATGAAACTTCCCTCTGTCTCACGTCAGACAAACGAACAAATATTTGGTATTCAAGATTATGTCTAGCTGATTTTAAAATTTTACATTACAATTAATAAATAAATAAATAAATGTTTGGTTTTAAAAAAAATCAAAAAAGCGAAATAAAATTTTCTACCATTTCACTTGAATCAGTTAAATCTGAAAAAAAAGTGCACTGAAAACATTTTTAAAAAATAAAATATATTAGTGATACTTATTTTATGTTAGGCTAGATAAGGTTAAAGAAGGACCATAACAGTCCCGCAGGGATTTATCTGGAGGGGTATTAGCTCTCCACAAGGGAGATTCCAACCTTTAAAAAAAATATTACATGGGGTATTATGTGTTCCACTAGTCAGTTAAGAAGATTTACTACAAATAGTTTCTTTTGTTGAATTAAATATCAATATTAAGCAAGAAATAATTGCAAATGATTAAACAGCGTCTTTCAATTTATTGACAATTTTACCATCAACTTTTTATTGAAAATTTTCAATAATTATTTCACAATAAACATAATTTATGCTCAATAATTAAAGTTAAAAGAACTCTTTTAAAATCTGAAATAATTAGATTCGAAAAATCATTTTTTAAATTAGTACAGCTATGGATCAAAATTGCAAAAATATCTATCTTGTTTACAAAGTAAAAACTTTCATAACTCAAGTTATAGTTATAATTTAGTAAAAAAAGCTTTGATATTTCTTGACTACTTTGGGTAAATATCATATTGATTTTTTTTCTATTTTAAACAAATAAAGTATTTCAGTATTTAAAGAAAAATTCCTAAATATTTAAGTTAATTATTATTAATTAAGTAAACAAAGATTCATCTTTATGTCACTCAAATATTTTTTGTTCTGTACTTTTTCTGTGACTTCAAAATCACAATGCTTTAAAATTGTACATCTCCAATGATTATTCACAATAAAATCCCTTCTGCAGATTAATACCATTTGTTGAAAAGTTTGAACAGTCACTGCAATTTTTAACCAGAAATTCGATGATTAATAGATAATCTAAAGTTTTGAAGCCAACGAATGAGAGAACCAGTTTGGTAAACTTGGTATACTAGAATAATTATACTCCGATATGAACTCCCTCTCTGTTATTATTCCAATTCTTACACGTATCTGAAAAATAAGAATTATTGTCGATATCAAACGCTTTTCTTAAGTCAAACTGCATACAATTGAGACAAGATTTTCAATTGTTAAAGAGATTTACGACGAAAGACCAATTTGTCCTACTTTTGATTCATGTGTCGTCATAAAAATGAGGGTGATGAGAGGAGAAGTAGGAAAGAAAACCCGTAAAAAAGTGATGGATAATCCCTTATTTTTATGACGTTACAGGAATCAATATTAGGACAGTTTGGGCTCTGTCAGAGTTACTATAGTTACTATGAGAGTCAATGTTTATGAAGGTCATCTCTCCACACGGGCGGACACATATAAAAAGGACTAAAAACAATTAAGATTAAAACTAGTTTTGTTAGCCTCGAGTGGCCGAATGCCTGGGCTAACTACACTGATATTAATTTTATGTTTTTTATTTTAATATTCGTAAAAAATTGTCTGTAATACGATGCTATTTCAGTATAGCTAAGAACCGGTTCAAATCCAGTAGTAAACTAATATGGCTTTTTGAACACTTTTAGATCATAGTGACTGTAAATAAACCCTCTTATTTTCCCTAATAAGTTAACATATCAATCAGCTCTGTAATTAACTTCTTTAAAAACATAACCTCCCTCCTTCCCTTTCTTATCTTTGTATCCCCATGTTTTTGTGGGGGGATTGAAAACACGGGTGACAATTTTTGACATCTAAACACTTTGCTTTTTATGGACTTGTAATAGATATGAAAAGTTTAGATTATAATAAATTTATCTAATGTCCCTTCATTTTCATTTCTTAATTTAACCAAGTGAATAAGTAGATGATTGATAGATGAATAGTCTTTACCCCAATTAAGTATGCTTCTTTTAACTTTTGGATATGTTTTATCTTTTTAAATTTGGGACCTTTTCACTAAAAATAATTTGCTACATGCAATATAAGAATCCTGTACAACAAAAAATATTTGTATGTTCACTCAGATCTCGTAAACGCCTGGTTCCATCGTTCCAAAATTTTCAGGGAGTTTTATAATTGCCCAGGGCAGGTTTTATGCTTCTGATGACTCTCCCCCCCCTTCCCCCATCTAGGAGATAATGTCCTAAAAATAAACCAAAAATTGTTTTTATACAAAAATTCAATGTTGGTTCAAACCCCTAACCCTTTATAAGGCAAAACACTAAAGGCTGGGTACGAAGACACTAGTTATGAAAAAAAACATTACTCTACGTTTACAAATCTATTGCTTATTTTATGTCGGGTAAAACTAAGAAGGACATTAATCTGAAGTTTGTTTTGCGCTCTCAAATAATGTTCACAAACAAGGATGACAGCATCATTTACAGCAAAGCCTAAAACACAAAAGTTTTTCAATATGTATCTCAAAGACATATCATGTAATGAAAAAAAATATAAACCATCCTGTAAAATTATTAATCATAAGGCTATTGCTAAGATTTCAGGATTTACATTAAAAAAAAAACGACTAACGGACCAACCTTAATTGTTCAATGCGTTGCTATAAACTAATGTTCAAAAATAATGTTTAGTCATTTAAAGATTTTGTTTTCCCTAACCTGATGAAATAAGAAACACTAGACTATTGATCATGGATACATGGATAGATATATTTTATTTTGTGTTCTCCTAATCTTAGGGAATCATAAACACAACCAGGGCTCGGCAGCCGTGCGTCAGTCGCGACTAAGCCTCAAATTTAAACCCACTTTTCAAAAGAAACTGTTCTTTTTTTCTATGATTTTGGGTGTGTTTTAAATGTATGTGTGTGTGTGTGTGTGCAGTATGTGTCAAAGAGATAGGAATAGATAACAAAGATAATTTTTAGTAGCTCAGAGAAATTCCTCTTCAATTTATATTGTACGTTTGTAATCCCTTAATTAAAATAACAGGATGTTTGTGACTATCTTTCTAAAACTAAGGATCTCGCTAATTGCTGAACTGATATGGTTTTCCATTACAATGTAGCTTCTCATAGTTTCTGGGAATGTTTTTTAACTCTTTTGGGGAAGGGTACCACCACCCTGCTAAGAGAAAACTAAAATTGAAAAGAAAATAAGGGTGGGGGATGCTCCTATAGGCCGCTAGTATATTTACTAAAATAATTGGACTTATGTATTGTCCCTAGTTGTGGTTTTAATATTCCAAAATGCTGGATCATTGATAAGATTTGGAATTAAATTTTGAACAGCCAAAACAATTTTTTGGAACAGCGTGACCGCTGCTGATACACAATATTATTCTTGTTATTTTATCTTGTCTTTGCTGAGCAAAATAACACCATGACACTTTTTGCACAAAACTAAATAACAACTCACACTACAAATATGTAAATCAACACATACATTTATTAACAAATTAACACAAAAAATAGCTACATTTATTAACAAATTAACATAAGAAACTTTACATTCATAACACAAGAAGCGTATATGTTTAAAATAAATTTAGTTGTATCAAATGAAGTCGGTATCAAAATAGAATCAAGCCATTTTAAAACTTCGTTGTTGTTGTCTTTACTATTATCATGTAAAGGGATGCAGGAACTAAAGGGATAAGACAATGGCCGATAAATTGATGTACATCCCCCATGATAATACACCAATGTACCCATTCTGTAGAGTACACATAGTGGTTAAACCGTTTAGACACTCAACAAACCCAAGTTGTTAAGCAAACGAATAAGAAAACATTATTTTAAAACGTTGGGGACTAGTGTAATAGAAATAGTGTATTAGAAAAGTATATGTTGGATATGTATGACGTTAGCGCTGAAAACCTGATGTATCGGCCCATTATCTAAAGTAATGGGTGTCCCATAGCGTAGTGGTTAGCGCACTACGCTGTGGTTGGGAGAAACCGAGTTTAAGTCCCCACAAAGACTTTGCACTTGGTTGACAAATGCTGTCGCAATTTGTCAGATTATGATCACGCAACCTTCCCTGAGATCCCCTTAGG